>BGPR01014635.1:0-38734 GCA_013235015.1 Araneus ventricosus
AAGTACAGCCTCAATGCAACAATGATTATTGAGTTTGAAAATTATTTTGATTATTCTGGAAGTGTGTGTGTTTAAAATTCTATAAAATCTCTTAAAATTAAGATAGAATAACAAAAATGTACCTTTTTCTTTCTTGGGCCAGTTACTGGGAACAACTCTGCAAGCATTAGCAATCAATTTTCTAAAAAAAAATATTAAAAAAAATGTAAACAAATATTTTCAAGTCCATTACAAACAGTAATATCCCCTATAAATAGAGCTTTTAATAAATTTGTGTGTAAACCTTAGACAAAAACAGAGGCATAGCAATTAAACTATGAAGTATGACCTCAATTAGTAACCTTCCAAATGTAATTAAAAATAACTGTTATATAAAAGTTACTGTAAGATCCTTTAGTTAGTAACCAAGCAATGACATGCAAAATTTTAAACTAAAGCAAAAGTTAACTCTTTATGAATGAGAGAAATAAAATTATTCATAAAAAATTGTGTGTAATTTTTTGAGTATAAGTTGCAAAGCATATGCAGCTATATTAAATAGATGGATTTTCCTAAACATATGATAATTTTTAATTAGTTGACATAAACACAGTTATATTTCTAAGGAAAAACCATGATATTTAGTAAAGAAGTTATGTATTGTATAACTTTCTAAAGAAAATTCATTACTATTCTGCAATGAAAAAAAATCAATTTTGTTTATTCAGTCATACCATCTATTTTTTCAGAGAATCCATCTGCAACAACTTTGTAGCATTTGAAGCAAGTATACCAAGGCATTTTATAGATGTCAGTGTCGATTAAATAGCATAACCTAAAATCAAAAATTTAAAAAAATATCATTTCTTAAGATATTTACCCTACAGCACTGAGTTCAACATGTAGAGGGAAGCTTATCGGGAAGTATGAAGATGCGAGAGAAATGGAAAAAGCTAATTGTACCCAAAATAATCTACTGCACCCCCTCCCCCCAAATATTCTAATAGTGGATCAATTAAACTAAAAACACTCATCCCAGTGCACAATTAATAAAAATAAAAACTAGTTTTATGCTTGTAAATGGCTTGATCAGTTAGGTAACTTGTATATCAATAGGAGACAAAACATAGAATTTAAATAATCTCAATGGAAAGTAAATCTATAAGAAGAAATCCAGATTGATTAAGAAATTCTCATTAACATTCTAAGAATGTATACATAAAAATATAATATATAAGTGATATAAATAAAAATAAATGTGATTAATATATTCGATAAAGATAATTTTCATTATTTTAAGTCGAGCCAAAAAGGGGAATTACCTCATTTAACAAAGTTTTTGCAGAATGTGCATAGATATAATGTTAATTATATTATATGTATTAGATATAATTTAAATAACTAAATTTTAATTAGAATAGTCTGACAAACACAAGCATTTTGTGGACAGGCAAATTAAATTTTGCAATTTTTTTTTTCTCCCTAAGTTGTACTTCAAAAACTTATTAATGGAAGTTATTATGAGGAGTACACATTTTATCCAAATAAAATAAACACATAAATCAAAAAAATATTTATGGAAACTGTAGATACTTTCTAATTATTAAACTATGTCCAAAATGCTAAAATAATGAAAAATTAATAAACACTATAAATTTCATTTCACTATCAGTTTTTTTTTTAATTGGGGGACACAAGTTTTTGCTTTAAAATTCTTTTATCTATTACTGCTACATGCATTCACAGCTGATACCAAATTTACATACACCATAAATTAAAAATAAAAATAAGTGTGATTAATATGATAGTGGATGAAATTAATTTTCATTATTTTAAATTTCTTCCTGCACTTCCTAATGGATAATCTTTAATGATATATAATTTTCTAAAAATAGTGTCATAAAACAATATATTCAGGATGAAGATATCTCTTATTATTTTTAATGTCTCAGGAATTTTCAAATTTGCATTCAATTATAACATACGTCATGGATATGTTCAGAATGGCAGGTCATTTAACAAAGATTTTGCAGAATGTAAATAAATATAATATCAATCGTATAAAAAATACTTAATACTGATTTTGAAATACGATAAAGTGAATTTGAAAATGGAACTCACCGTAAAGCAAATCTTCTTAACTTCAATTCATTTTGATAGCGCTTCCTAAAATAAAATAAATGGCACCCAACTTGTGTAAACACAGATAAGGAAAGACGCTAAATCGGCACGTGATGATTTTTAACCAATGATTTTTCGAATATCCCTAGTGAGCAAAGCCGTAATTACAAAACACTCCGAAAACGATCAGCGTATTCAGATTCTGTTATCCGTTTTCTGGTGGGTACGCAGTCGAAACAGGTTCTATGGCTATGAAAGTGTTTTAAAGAGCGTTTTTCGGTACTAAAAGATCGAAAAGGCGATTTTTTACGTTCGCTCCCTTTTGGAGTCCAGAAATCGCTCAATTGAATTTAGCGTGTACAGTAGAATCCCGGGAATCCGAAATTTCGGATAACCTTTTTTTAATTTTCAGAAGATTTTTTATTAAAAAATGTAGTGAAAATAAGAAGTACGAATCAGAGACAAAGATGGTATTTATTCCTAACTTAAAAGAAACATTCGAATTGGTCTTTAAGAATGAATACAGCACCTTACTCGGTAGAGAAAACTCGGATATCTTCTTTGTACCCTGAACTTATTTCTGCACGTATCCTCAACTTGTTTCAACTTGTACCGTGCGAATCGTCGCGTGCTGTTTCCGTACGCCTTCACAGGGCTTACTATACTGCTTTTGGTACATTAAAAGTATTTGGCAAATTTCCCGGATAATCCGTATGTCCCGGAATCCGAACGAAGGTCCGTCCCAATTAGTTCGGATGCCAGGTGTTTTATACATAGAAAAGCATTTGGGTGCATCAATCTTCCCTTGTCATAGTCAGTGATATTTGAAAGCGCTTGAAGAACTTTGACTAGAGGGTTAATCTTCAGTTTCTTACAGAAATGAAAATGGAATGATAGTGGCGATGCGCCTAATTTAGAGATTATTGAACCTACGCTTGGATTAATTGAACAGGCAGATACTATCTGTAGATACCCTACAACATTAGGTGGATTAAAAATCAAAACTTTAAAAGAACATTATGGAGATATTCATTTCTATTTTACTTTAAAAAACTAATTGTAAAGAAATTATTAGACAGTTAACATCTTCCACTCTGAGTGAGACACTCTCTGGTATTTTGTTCGAAGAATTCGAAGCTCGTTATAATTCGGGCCCAATGTTGAGGGCATTATCAGTATTTTCAGTAATAATGGTCATTGTCAGTGTACTAACACTATTAACGCAAGATATTTTACGATATATCCACGATGTCTTTTCGCTATTCCAAATTCAGCACAACATTGTTAAGATGCCGTATGAATTTCGTAGAGCATCATGTGCTAAGAGGGAAATTTGGAATGTTTATAACGTGTAAAGCACATAAAAAATCCTTTATTTTTTTTACGGAAAAAGTTTCCTGAAAGAGATTTCTAAAATAATTCGAATGAAGAGAACTATTACGTTCTCGGGTAAAAACACATAAACAATTTCTGGTCGTTGAAAGAAACGTAAAACAAGGAACAATTGGTCCGTTCCCTAGTTTGACCCTCTGCAAATACTTTTTAAAAAACATTCCTGTCGGAAAACGAAAGTAGATTCCTTTTGTCTGGGGATACCAGGAAAAAAACATTTCATACTCTAATTTCAAAAGAGTTGGAGCTAAAAAGATGTTATAAAGTTGAAGAGAATCCAACCGAAAAGATCTTTTCAACAAGGTGTAACATGCATAGGTTAAAAGGCAGTGTAACCTGGGGGATAGAGCGAAATCGCTTTTCAACCGATAGCTTCTAATTAACTGTAGCTATAAAAATAACTTTCAGTACTGAAGTTGTTCACTGTCATAAGGCGATAACTAGTCTTTTTTATTTTTCTTCCTATTCTCAATCATAAGGAAAGGAATATTTCAATCCCCCACTTTCTCCACCTCTTTGAGCTCCATCGCCAATCTACGAACTCGGCCGACGTTTTCACCCTTCCGGCAAGATGTCCCTCGACTGTTCATATCCGATAAAAAGTCATTCTACGCCAAGATATTCCTGCAGATCATCACCAAGATAAGTGGTGATCTTCAGGAATTTTCCATAACTCTTGACATGGGAATATTGCAATAGATAGCATTCCTATAAGGATTTAATGGAATGGGAGAATCGATAAAAGAAATGCTCAGGAGATGCTTTTTACCTCCTCTTCTACTTTGGGGGCACCGCTAACTAGTGGATGAGTAGTCGCAGGATAAGTTAACTCGTTCTCGCTTTGTTGGTGGGAATAGTAATTGTGTGGGTTGAATTCCCTCCGCCGATGATGGAACTCCCCTTTTTCGGGAAGGGAAAGGTCGTGACCGGTGATGACCATTAGGACTCCGACCTCAGTATCCGATCTGTCGTAGCGGCCATTCATCAATTGACCCCGAATATCAAGACAGGGTGGGAGTCACTCGGTTTCGGGATACGTTGTATAAAAGAGAAAGTATTGGAATCATCTTTTCAAAGTTCGAATTTTAGTTTTAAATGAATCTGCGCTTTTTAAACTATACTGACTTCGAAAAGAACAATTCTCGGTACTATGACTGTCTGCCTGTGGGCACGAGAGCACAGAAAACGAGAGAGCTAGACGAAAGAAATTTTATGCTTGATCTTTACACCAAGATGGTAGATTCGCATTAAATTCTCAGTCAAATCCTTCACCGGAGAGACTGTCGGCTCTTGTATATGTGAACATTATAACACAGAAATGAAACAAACTGGATGGACAGAATTGTGCATACGATTTTGTCATTGGAATGTATTATCAAAATTCGCACCAAACGCGCCAACTGGTTAAATGTATGTTGGTTTACGTATTCTTGCATATAACATCATTCTTTAGGTGAGGTGAAAATAAACATCTTAAATAAAGAGGCTGTAGTTGACAACTTTTATTTATTCCTTTTAAAGGTGATAATGCAGGTCATTTCAAATAGAAAACGTAATCGTGGTTTAAACAACATCCTGTGACCAGAAATGAAGAATTAAAGCGCAATAAAAGCAAAAAAGGCGCGCCTTACTTAACGACTTATATGGTTAGGGAAAGAGGTCGTTAGCAATACGCAGGGAGCTTAAATACTTGCGAGAAGGGGATTCCACGAACAAATTCGTGATTTTGGAAGCTAAACTAGAAGTGTGGTTCGCTAAGACTGAAGTAGAATTAATTAAAAATGAAGTGGCGTTAAAAAGAATTAATTTAAAAAAAGTTGAAGACTTAAATAATTACATGAAAATGTGAACAAGATATCCAAAAATGGCAATAAGCTAGATAGATGAAATTTGAGTCATTGGTCTTGACACCATACTCTTAGATATGTATCGAATGTCTGTCCTAATCGCCCAAAAAGAAGTTGTCAAAAACGCATACTCGGTTATCTTCACTGTACGATACCGATGAGCAGTGGGTTAAAAAGTGACATAAACGCAGCAATGTTTTGACTCCAAGACACCCCCTAATATTTGCGCCTGGGGCTTCTATTTCTCCTTGAAAACATGTCGCTACTGCACTGTTTGTGAAAGCGGGGTAAAACTATGTAGCTAGACTCGAAAGCCTGTTCGATCTAAGTTATTCGACATAGAGATTGTTAAGTTTTTAAAAAATATTCATTATTTAACGGAGTACAACATATCGTTCCTGAAAAACCATAGTTTCGTTACTTTTCTCATCAATGATTGTTTATATAAAGATTCATGCCATCCAATTTTACCACACTGGTCGGGAAAAACCGTATAACGTGTTAACTTTAAGGGAAATTAGAAAAACTCGATTTTTAGAGGAAAAGTAGAAGACACTTTTATTTTATGTAACAATTTAAGCATATTAGTTACAAAATTCACAATTAACGCAGTTGTGTTCTTCCTCCACGCCACTGCAGATTTCGTGGGTCATTCTAAGAATTAGAAAATACAGCATTAAAAGATAAATAATCAACGTCTGATGTGTTTTTATTTTCTTCAGCAAAAGAATAATCAATTCTGTCTTGGCCGGTCTTGCGCCATTTGGAGTTCCCGGTTTTACTACGAGTGCAGATGTTATAAAAAAAGAAATATAACCGCACATTTATTGGAGTAAATCCTTATTGCTTGTTAGGGTACAAATCTTGAACAAACGTATAATTAGCTGGACTAAATATAGTTTTTAAAACTGTAATGCTTATTAAGTAAGGATAATTTAAAAATAAACGAACATTACAGAGTTGATGTCTTTAAACAAATAAATCTTCAAAGCTGCAATGAAATGAACAGTAACAACACGCCATTATGACCATTCTTCTTCTTTACTAGTGAGTTTAATTCATAACCTGTCCATTAGAAAGTAGGACTAATAACATCGGGTGCCTGGTCTTACCCACTCTCCCCTTCTTGTAATGTCTCAACTTTGAAAATCGCAACGAAACAAATGCATGTTTTACGCATCACTATCTTAGCATCAATGTGCACAAGGTGTCTTTAAGTATTAAACTCATGATTCTCTCTAACCCAATAACTGGACGACAATTTCTCTGAAATAATATTTTACCGCATTTAAAAATGTAATATTAGATTTTAAATTTAAAAAAAAAACGGCAACTGCTTCGAAATTCATTAATATTTTTATTTTTAAAATGTGATTCGATTCTTTTGTCGAGTTAAATATCCAAAGAAAATTTCCGTTGCTTATCCGTATGTGTAGTAGCATATTCCCAACATACTGTGCTGAACACAGTTTGAAAAGACAAATGCTCCGTTCACAATTTCGATTAAAAAGATCACAGCGCCACTCGACGTAGAGAATGGAGGGCTAGTCTAAAACCTCTTCTTTCTTGAAATAAAAACGAGCCACAACCAACTCAACTCCATTTCTGTTCATGACCGTAAGGCATTGTAACTGAATTGAATTCGGAGTTTTATGCCACTAGGACCAGCTTTGACCATATTTGGTTGATCCGCAGATTTTCCTCGAGAGGAAAAAAAGAATTTCAAATACAATAATAAACAATATTTTAAAGGAATAAAAAATTTACAAACCAATTTATGCAATGTCTTTTGTTATCTATTATTGTAACATTTTAAGACTATTAACAATTTTTCTTATTCTACAAACTCATATTATTCACAATGAAGGCCTGATAAAAAGCGGGGCCTAGCAAAAACTTCATTTGTTCGGCCTTGGAAACAAATTTTGGACAACAAACTAATTTATTGTAGTTTGCTATGTATTACGTATTAAATTAGGTATAGTAAGAACTAAATCTATCAGTGAAAAAACTAATTAATAATTGAATGAAATGAAATGAAGAATAATAAATTCATTTTTAGAAATCAAATATTTCAATCACACAAAAAATGGTTAATGAAACAAATAATAAACATAATTGCTTCCTAAACACAGTTCGGTATGCGGTTTACTAGAATAAATTTTCAATATGTGATTTTAGTTTCATTTTCTTACAAGTTTTATAGCGAATTCGTCGATATTACAGTCATAATTTAGGTTTTTGATTGATTCGCATCGATAGATATAATGGCTAAGGAGGCAAATTTCTAAGTGGTTATTGGGAAATGAAAATTCCACCCCCCCACACCATTTCCATCCCTTTAGAACTGGACAGGCCATCTGCGAACTCGGCCGAGATTTTTACTATCCTTACAACATATCCCACGCTGGTTAAAACAAAATCGAAATTACTCCAGTTATCGTGTTCACAAGATGACATACTCAAAAGCGCCATACGTATATATATATATATAATATATATATATAATCTACCTACCTGAAAAGGAACGCATTTTTACAAAATGTTCTTAAAATAATTTTTCAAAATTAATTATAAAAGAGAAAAAAAGTCTTACAGAAATGGAACAGGTGTCACTGAAAAGCTAATTTTTTAAAATTAAGAGTGTGTAAAAATAGTGACTGTGCGATGATATGTTAAAAAGTTATGGGTGAAAAACGTTAAATCTTTCAACTCCCTTTCACCCCCTTTAGTTGGAGCTAGCAACTTTTTAATTGTGTGAGTTAATCTAGGTGCTAAGGAAAATGTGTGGAGAATTTCGTTCAATAGGTCCAAATGTGTAGAATGTATAAGTTTCAAACTAACAGACTTTGGATTTTATATTATATAGATTAAAGCTGAAATCTTTCGAAATTCAGTATTATTGTTTCTACTTTTAAAAGAAAGGAATTTTAAATTGGGGATAGGATGTTTTATTAATGCGTACAATCGCAGATAGAGTAGGGAATTGATTATGATAATTCTGGTAACATTCATTGTATACTCATACAAAAAGTAACATTTGAAAGTTCAGATTTCTTAAAATATGTTTTTGAAAATTTCTTACGGCGCCATCTACATATGGAAATATTAACTAAATTCAAAATTTTAAATATATATATATATATATATATATATATATATATATATATATAATAGCCGTTTATTTATTACTAAGCATTAAGGTCAAACACATTTTCAAAACTGCATTAAAATTTATGAAATATTATCAAATTTCAAGAAATTAGGTACATTCTTTTCCATTGTTAGTAATGTTTTCTGATTTTAAAACAAAGTTATTGATCTTTATTCTCATCTTGAGAATTAATAAATGCACTAAGACGTTTTTTTTTTTGTTAAAATATAGAGCTGTCATCCCTTAACAAATGTAAAGTAAGGCGAGATATGGGGATCTAATTTTATCACCTCACAAATTTCTTCCAATCTGAACTCTTTCAGTAGATGTAATTATTCTCTTTTATATTATTCTAATACATTAGTGTATGTGTCAAGTAGAGTTAGTTTGGATATTGGTATAGAAAACTTTTTGAAACTAATCATTTGTTTAATCTTTAAAATATTAAAATAAAAGAGAGGAAAATGTTTACTCTTATCTGGGATGTTTTATTTTATTGTATAAAATTCAAATGACGGTTTAATGGTTTAAAAAAACACTTTTTGAGAGAGAAATTCATATGGTGCTTGTGAGGGAGAAACTGACTTTTATCTCAGCAGGAGACTAAGAGTGTCTCTGATACTTTCAACAGATTTGCAAATGAGGCAGTTATATAGATCTATATATGATCCATTTTAAGTATCTCGAGTGCGTTCATTCGAGAAAGTATATGTGTGAAACAGCAGGCAATATAGCTTATGATAATAAATTCGGTATATAATTCTATATAGTGTAAACTCTAAAATTAACATATCAAATTATTTCCAGAAACCATGGCAAGTACACTGCTAGGTATGTTAGTAAAACTTTTTTGAATAAAAATTGAAATTTCTAATGAAATTTTTACAAGAATTTTCCAAGCTAGGTTAAACAGCAAAATCATTCTAAGGGAACCTGCTACATAAGAAGGAAAATTTAAATTTCTCGCTCAAAGACAAATTTTCATCACTAGAACTTTATTACGTTCTATTTATTAAATATAAAATTAACATATCATATTAAATTCATCGGGAAGTTTAGCAATACGATATTGAGCGAACTTATGACAACAGGACGATTATAAAAATGTGGCTAAGTTCAAGGGTAGGTCTGGCATATGATAAACATAAAAAATCACATAGGGAGATGGGTGCGCAAACGCCGTCTGGAAGCTGCGGATGGCATTTAAAATAATGCATCGCTGGCCAAAATGCCGATATCTTTCTGAATCTCAATAGTAATTAACAGAAATTTTTATATGAGTTGAAATATATGTCTGTCTTATGAATAAAGAATTCCGTGCAACAAAACTCACATGCAAAACTCACAAAAAATATACATTTAAAACAGTTGTTTTAAATATTTTTTTGCCTATTGATCATATTTTCTCTAATATTCTAGCTATTACTTCAAATTAAAAAAACTCTTTTCGAACATATTTTTAACAGCACTTTCGAATTTAGACACACAAGCAGCCCGCAAATAATTGATAATGACAATAACAGCACCTGAGTTCAACCCCTTCTTTTGGTTGCCTCCGTTTATATACCCTTGCTTTACAGGTCGTAATACCACATGGAATTATCTAGTACATTCTGCATATCTTCCTTTCTAATAGAGAAATCGAGAAAATTATCACATTTTCGGGAGCTTTCGATTTGTCGAAAAATCACCAAATGGACGCCAAGTTTGTCACCAATGTCAGGGATTCGGGACCGGGTCGTCGACGGCATTCTGTACGTACATCTGTAATACTCTCTTCCCAATAATAAGAGTAGCAATTCAGAAAAACAACTTTACATTTTTTATCAATATTTTATGATATCTCTACTATCCGGCTCGGCTCTTGGAGGCCCTGAATACAGTCTTAAAACTAAGACCAAAAAGGTCAAATTTTGTAAATTAATTGATGAGCCTATTTTTTGCCAAATTATCATTACAAAAGATTTTCTTTCATCAAATTGAATAGCACTAGTACTCACTGTATTAATACATTGCGCATATAAATGCTAATATTTTGAAAATAAAACATCGTTGTTGTGCTCGTATGGTTCTTAGAGATAATACTAAGTTTTGGTTTGCTTTCATTTTTTGCATATTCAGCATGGAGAACAAGTCCTTTTTAACAAATTTGTAATGCGCACCTTTATTACGGCTTTTGTTAAACTCATTGACTAAACCAAGAGTTTGTTAAGGGTCAGGGTGATGTCATAAAAATTTTTATCTTTGTGGCGTCTCCAACGAAGGTAATGGAATACAATAAAGGTAACGGAATTTGAGTATAAGTCTTTTCATTTATACGTCGTTTTCAATCAGTCCTTGCAAGACGTATAAACGATGCTTCGTGTACTCAAATTCTCATAAAATCGTGCTCAATTACAACGTCTTATTTTCAGTTATATTCTATATTCTTCATGGCTTATGTTAATCAAAACACTTTACCTTTACAGACTTTACCATCTGACAATAAGAATCACAAAGGACACTACAATACTTTTGATAACTTAATAAAAACCCAATGAAATAACTAGCCAAAAATTGCTCCCTACCGCGTTAAAGCTACAAGTACGAGTGGATTGACTACACAGGCGGGATAATTTTAGAGCCTGTTAAGAAAGAAAAAAATGTTGCCACTTTCCTAAAGCGATTATGGACCCACCCTGGATTCACGACTGACTAAACTTCATTATATTCCATTGAATAGAAATTTAACAATCACAATTTTTCTCAATTTTGTATTAATATTTGGAAACCAATGTATATGTGTGAACAAAAAGCGCTGGATTATTTTTCAATTTGTTTTTTCATGAAAAAATTGCTTCGATTAATAATAAATAAATAACAGTAATGATAATCCACTGTTATGATTCAAACTGATTTCAGGGACAAAATAGAAGGATAACAGTATCCTAACAGGTCAAATTTTAAAAAAAGTGCTCTTCTTAATTCCGATGTTATAAATATAATATCCATACCCAATACACTGTGTCGCTCTAAATATTACCATTGAAAGTTTTTCTCCGTCTCTTAGATGTAACATTAAAATGTTTGCTACCTAATTTCCGAGGTAAGTATTTTATTAAACACAAAAACAACACTCACAACTGCCTTTCCTTCTTTAATTAGCTGTTAAAAGTCATGTGCCTTCCTTCTTCCTCCTCTTTTTCTTAAAAATATCCTAATATTTTACGTTAAAGTGCAATCATCAACTGAACTGACAAACGATTATATACTAAATTGTGTCCAAGTGCGCAGCACCTCTACTCAGCAGGAGAGCAGTACATTATTTAACTTTAACACGTCAATAGTCGTGTTAATCAAATACGAAATTGAGAATTTCCGAAAGGCCCTAATGAAATCGCATGTTTATGTGTGCTAAGTAAATAAAGTAAAATTTACCACTATTTCTATTTATAACTCTTCTATATAAAATTTTTAGTAATCGTTTGTTATTAGCTGTGGAAACTAGAATTCTGTTTTCATTTAAAGTCCGAATTTATAATTTGGGGCGGGTAATTGCAAATACAATATAAGATAGATCGATGGTGCTGAGGGTTGACAAAGTGGCTGATAGTGATGTGTCGGATCCATACCCTTCACGGGTCCCGGGCCGCTGACCCGTTCTGGATCCGAAATGCAAATGAAATTATTTCGCATAATTACTTCAAGAATAACGTCTTTATTATTAGAACTTTTATTTTAGTAAAATTATGAATCATTATTAATAACATCAAAATTTTAATAAGATAATTATTTTTATATTAATTTTAATAATTAATTATAATTTTAATTATAAAAACTTTTGTTAAAATTAAAATTCTGTTCTCTTTTGTACTTGAGATTGTTAACTTTAATGTTACTTTGTCAGCATTTTCAAAGAGGCATGCGACGCTTTTAGTCTCTATTATCTGGTTTGAGGTGCTGGCTTCTTATGAATTTCATTTAATTTGATGGAGACAATATGTTTAATGCAGATTTCGGTGAATTCATCACAAATCTCTATCTAATCAAATTCTCAATCCTGTTGAGCTCCATACGTAAAACATGTTTTAATCATCATCAAGAAATATTATTCATCTCTTTGCATTTATCGGAGGCCCAATGCTAATAGTTAAAATAAGTTAATAACTTGATTGACAAATTGAAATTTTTCACTGAATTTCTACCAACTGAATTAACTTTTAATTTTTAAGCAAAATGTAGAGATCTTTTAAATATTTCCATACATCCGTAGTAGCAATTTACGAACCATGGTTGAGAAGACACCGGCTTACGAACCAGGTTCGAATTTGACCAGTACTTGTCCACTGCATGCGCAATGATCCCGAGAATTCAATTTTCGGAAAATGTTTTTAAATTGTGTCAATATTCAGTATTTTTATATATTTTACCCTTTATTTCAAATAATTTGCTTTGTAACTTAATTCTAGATCGATTCAACGATTGGGGAACAAGATGTTATAGATGCCCCGGGCGCCAATCTAAAGGAGACCAATAATTAAATTAATTAAATTAATACATCAAGTGAGTGCATTTAGGTGAGCTTTTGAAACAAAATATGATGAGAATGTGTGAAAATAATACCATAATTCTACTGACGCCATTTTTATTGCCCACATAGAACTTCCTTATCCGAGAAGCACAAAGTACGGCATATTATTTCCCATGCACCATTTACCATTACTATGCCACTGGTCGTGGTGACAAAACGTAAGGGCGTTTCTGTCACATTTTAAAGCCAAATACAATCAAGGCACCAAAAAAATATTATGCACCAGAAGCCGTTTACACAAGCTAAGCCAGTGATGATGATTGGTGGAGGGGAGGAATTCATATCACGTCCCTTTCGCCAATTTCCCTCCGTACGCCACTTTTTATCGTTATTATAATTAAAAGTGAATTTTTAAAAATATTGTAAAGAAAGATAAAAAAATTATCCTGCTACGATGTTTTTTTACTAGGGATTCTGATCTTCTTAAAATTTGAAACCCATGCATGTAATACTTTGTTTAAAAGTTCTCTTCAAATGCTTTTTTAAATTAAATTTTAAAACTAAAAAAATGTTAAGTAGAGAAAATAACTTCTAGCCGGTACAATTTTTTGTATACCAATATAAATGTGTATGTTTCAAAATACGTTTCATGTTATTTAAACCGATCCTGGAAAAAGAATTTACGATTTCGCGAAAGAGATTTAATATTTGTTGGAAATAAAATTGCACGCAAATTACGATACGATTTTCCTTCAAGGAATTTAATTACTGAACGTCCGGATAGATTGTTCCGTTACTTGTGAACTGATGTATTGAAGAAATATATGTAATCGGATTTAAGTTGTTTGCTGTTCTACTTTTACTCCAAAGAATATAAAACGCTTCTCGTTTAAGTAAACTTAAATACATATATTTTTTATATATCTTCAAATTTGTATTAATTCATGTTCTATATGTAATAGAAACCATTAAAAGAAATACATTTGTAAAATGTCTTTTTGCTTCTTTTTGACAATTTTAGAAAAAATCCATGTGGTTTTTTTCTCTATTTATGTCTCCAATATTCAAAAATTTGATAAGTATGAGTTAAGATTTTATACTTGATGATGCATCCAGAAAGCAGTATTTAGATTTAATAAAAACAATTTCGGCATTTCCAATGTATGTAAATTTGATTTTCACGCTATCACTTCCAAAACACTTTGTTCGATTTTTTTAAAAGTTGCTATAAACGTTCATTGAAGTCATATACACAACGCAAATTAAAGAATATTTTTGTCTTTTTGGATTGTGTTTCAAGATGGTGCATTTTTAATTGTTACAATGCTTTGGCGATTCAGTGTCGAGTTCGGCAGCATTAGAACATTCGAATCATTTTGGTAAAGGTAAGAAATTTCATTGTAATTTTGTTAAGATTGATAAAAGAAGAATATTTTTTGAAATTCTGCTAACAATGTTAAATAATTCGTAACATAAATCGCGTAAAAATTCCTATTAAAAAAAAGCTAAATCATTAAAAAAATGCGATGTAGACTTACATTTATTTTTTGTGAGTTGGGGACCACACACAAAACTACTAGTAGCTACTTAGATGCTTGTCATCTGTATATGGTGTATACAGGATGAATTTTCACAATTACCTAACAGGATTCGTACCCTGGAAGACTTAGCCAAATATTTTTTATATTTTAAGTATTTTTAAATTCAAATATTGATCACTTAAAGAACGGTTCTAATTTTCAGATTTTGAAAATCTTCAAATATCTCTTGTTCAATATTATTTAACCTCTCACTAATTATTAAGTTACGCATTTATTGACCCAGAGAATAGATGACTTGTTCTAACTCGACCATTCAGCGTTTCGTTTCATTATAAATTTGTTTGTTGCACAGTTACGAAAAAATGCGCTCATCGATTTTCTTCGATTCTTTCAAGAATGTTGAGTGAAGTCAGTAAAGACGACATGAATAGAAGGTTTTTTATTATTTGATTCCGATTCAAGAGTGCGGCCCTTTCACTGTCTGGCGAATTTGGCACCATTAAAACATTTGGGTCATTTTTGTACTGGCGAGACATTTAATTGTAATTTTGTGAAAACTGATAATGATTCACATGTGGCAACTCCGCTATTGTGTCAAGGTTAGTTAATATGCGTCTGTAATCTCTCTAGCAGATTTCAAAGTGTAGGAAACAAGATTTTAATAAATAAAAATGCTTTACACTTTTATAGAGAAAATTTTCACTTTTACAATTATGAGGTGGTATAATCGACGTTGAAAGGATAAAAGTATTTCCAAGTCAAAATACTTATAAAACTTTAAACTTAATACTACATATAATACTTTAATAAACTTAATACTACATATAATACTTTATATTTAATTCTACTTTTAGTACTTTAAACTGAATACTAGTTATAATATTTAATCTTTCGCAGCAACGTATTTCTTTGATTTTCGTCGTCCACTCCCATGTTGTCTGACATCCTCGGCCAGCATCGAAATTCATCGTAGTTTCTTCTCTCCGTAGTTTGGGCCATTTTGCCACGAATCTAACCGTCCATGGTTGGCATTTTTCCTTCCCCATCATTGATTGGTACGTCAACAACATAAGCTCTTTGATATCTTGGTTTTTATTTCCGTTCTCCGGAGTGCGATTCTCTTCTTTTTAGTGATTTTGTGACTGATGAGAAAAACACCTGCATAAAGATATAGACCTCTCACCGACATCAAGAATCTTCTATCTACCGTTAAGCTGGGTTGCTACCATTAGTTCTGATCTGCGCAAAATCTAATACCAAATTTGATGAGTTATCACTACAGAAACTACAAGTTTGGCAACAGTAATGTGCTTTTAAGCCAAACCCCAATTTGAAGAAAAACTTGCTTTTCATTCAATATAAAAAAATTTGAAAGCGTTTTTCTTTTTAAATGGCAGGGAATATTGAGATTAAATGTTTGAAGAAAGAATGAAATTCATTTCAGTCTACCTCCCCCACATACAAAAAAACAAACCTGAAATCAAATATTTACTGCCACGTTTAATATAAATACAAAAAGTATTGTTAGAAAAAATTTTACAATGAAGCAGGTGCGATAAAATATTTAATCAATGCAAAGAATACGAAAGTGAAAATTTTGCTTTGGAAATTAATTTGCCAATTAAACAATTTATACTATCAGAACCGTAACAATTGCAAAATCATCTCGTGAATAAAAGAGTTTCTGAAATAATGAGAATGGCTTGAATTTTATTTACAATAATAAAACATTTTTACAAACTTTTTTAAACATTTATTAAAATTAAACAATATGTCGCATGTGGAAATAACATCTGTGTCATTGAAAAGCTAACGTTTAGAAATTTACGGTGATGTTAAAATAGATTTTGTGTGATAATATGCTCCGAAGTTATTGTGGAAAAACTTATAAATTTAAGGTAATCTGTGATCAATTAAAATCCTGGAAAATTTCTTTCTTAATAAGCACATACTAATCAAAAAGAAACCACCTGCCAAATTTCAAGTTCCCGTGATTTGTGAGATTTGATGATGAATCAGTAAGTCACTTTTTCTTTTATATATAGTTCTCTTCTCGGTGCAAAGACTTCTCACTGCCTGAGCCACACGTTTAGACGCCGATCAGTTCTGTTCAAGATTTAATAGGCATATTAATGTTTGCAATTGGGGTGTACGAAGACGAATTTTTTAAAGAGGAAGTTTTATTTTTTGAAGTGGAAAAATTGTTTAAACTTTACAGTTTTCGGATAATATAAATACTTGATCTTATTCTTTCTGAAAAATTTGTTGTGTTCTTTTAGTTTCTGGAAATTATTTGAAAACTATCTTTGGGTTTGATCTTACAAAAGAATTCACTTTTTTGAAAATTAATTTTCAAAGTCATGCAGTAATAATCGAAGTCTTTTTTTAATGAATTGAAACACAAATTATACCTTTCACACATAACCCGACTTCGGTAGAAATGACAGAATGATATTATTTATGTTTCTAACGTATTGTTTTCTCAAAGCTAAAGAAGCAAAAGGGAATATCAATCATCTTTATTTAACCGTTTAATGGGTTACCGAAAACAGTGTCGTAGCAGTTCTTTTCAACTATCTATCATCATCAGTGGCTTAGCTCGTCTAAACGGCGTCCAAATCATGTTATCTTTTTTTGACTCCTCATCGTATTTGACCTTAAAATGACAAAAACACATTAACTTTTTGTCACCACGGCTACTGTCGCAGCGAAAGTACGTGGGGCCTAGAAAATGGAGATTCTTTTTAAATCTCAGTCGTCACGCAGCCCAACAAGCGTAAATAGCATTAGGGACATGTTATTATTTTTTACGTCTCCTCTTTATATTTTTCATCATTAGGTTTTGTCTATAAGGCGCCCCTTAAAACTAGTGCCCGGGGCATCTATACCCCCTTGCCCTCCGGTGACGCCACTGACCCAAATCTGGCCCTAACTGGGGGTTTGTACGGGCCATTGACATTTTCTCTCCTTTCTTGTTGAACTTGAATGATAGGAGTTATGGGATGTGAAGAAACAAAGGCTGTAATCCCCTCCTTTCTTGTTTGCAAGTATTTTTAACTCTCGAAACAACATTATCAGTATTTTTCAACAGATGGCGTAGCTTATGCATGCCACTGAAGTGCTTTTTATCCGGGTCTTTCGATGAAATGCCTTTTTTTGGCCGTAAGCATGATTTCATGCAGCAAAATGTACACGTTTTTTGACCATTAAGGGGCCATTAAAAATTGACCATTTAAGGGGTTAAGATTTAATAAATTTTTTCAAGATGAGTCTTGATTTCTTCGAAATCACATTCCAAAAAATATAAGTAGAAATTTGTAAATTTAATATTTTGGCAAATATTTTTCAGTCATTACTTAGCTCATTTGTGTACTTTCGTCTCAATGAATACTATCTCCCAATATTTTAAAATAAATCACTTTTTTAAATTGCCGAGTAAAAATGCTGGATTGAAATGCAGATCAAATATAGAAACAGTAACTACATTTATTCACATTTTCTAGCAATATTGGGAGCTTCCTGGGTTAGAACCGGCGACCACACGGTTTTCAAGCATATACTAAAATACAAGTTGCTTTTAACAGTAGTACAACAGAAGCAACAGAGAATTTTAATCCGCCTAGTCAAATAGTCCTGAAAGGATCCGAATGTAGTATTTCGAAAATAACAAATATATTTGAACACTCAATCTAGTTTTAAATGCCAATATTCGACATTTTCTGAAATACATATATATTTTCATGCCAAAAGTAATCTTATTTAATATATTTTTTTTATTTGACTTTAATGTCACTCCAGGAGAGACAGCATGGAAATCTTTTTTGTACGAAACTTTTCACAAGACTTTTAGCCAAAATATCACGAGTCATGTACTCGTTTTTTTTGTCACACTGCATTGCGTTTTATCGGCGCATGTATAGGTACTCAGTTCCCGAAGCCCTAGCACTCAGTTGCATCTACTCAATTTCGAATACAGGGCAATTGGACATTGCCTACAATATTTTTATACTGAACAAAAAATAAGAAATTTAATAGTAATTAAATTAAACGGTTTAATCTTTAAAGTGAACTAGTTATTTAGAAGGAAGACTACCTATTGGAATGGTTCTCATGACAAGACTTCCGAAAAATTTCTGCAGTTCTTCACCGATCATGACACCTAGAACCCAAAACCACTTTTTTCTGCTTTTGCCCATGTTTTCTTGTGAATTCGATGAATGGAGTAATTTTTATTTGATTTTAATCAGCGTAGGATATGCTGTAAGGGTAGTAAAAATCTCACCCGAGTTCTTAGAGGGCTATCCAGCTCAAATTCGGTGGAAATGGTAGGGGGTTGAAATTTCCATTTCCCAATAATTCCTTTAAATTTGAAAATAGAAAGAAATTTAAAATTAGGTGAATTATTGTCTTATCATGAGGAACAACGTTTGTATTGGAATCTTTTTAACAGCAATTGCTTAAAAGTTATGAACTGAAAAATGACTTTCAATTCCCCCCCCCCCTTCCGCCAATTTATCCTTTTACCATAACTGCCTTGCGATTGATTGAAGATAGAAAAAAATTCAAATAGGTGAATTATCATGTTATCGCAACGAACAGTTTTTATGTTGCTAGCTTTTGGATAGTTGCAATTGATTAGAAAATATGAGCCGAAAAGTGATTTTCAACCCGCCTCCTTCCCGTTTACGTTGCATTACAGTACGTTTTAAACTGTGACATCTTGTTGAAATGCTCCCGTCACTCGCATTCGCTTCCACTTTTTAAACAGTATATACTGGCTGATATACCCGACATTGCTGCTGATTGAAATTGTTTCATGTATAATATTTTTAATGTAAAAACTGTTATTATATAAAAATTATGGTACACAAAATCCATTTCTGATTTGAAACGTTTTTTTATTTATATTGAAAGTATCAATTGAACCGGTGATTTTTAAAACAGCCGATATAACTAATTTTCTCTAAAAATTAGTCATTATTTGTTACATAGTTGCTACAAATTTTGTTAGCAATTACTGAAGTATAAGAAAGGTTTTAATAAATATTTTGAAACAATTAAATTAAATAATTTATTTTTCAATTATTAAAAGCATAGAAATAAATTGAATCAATAGTTAGCCCTGATATAAATTGTTAATTCGCTAATTTTAAAATTTTTTCTTAGCAGTTCTTCCAGAATTCTATTAACGTATTCTCATATTTGGATTTTTGCAAAAACCGCTATCCGTAAATTTGATATTATTTATATTAATCCAATCATAGCAATGTACTTTCGCATTTGTAACTTGCAAGTTTTGATAATTCAACGATGTCAAGTGATCAAACTAATTTGTAACAAGCCAAGATATAAAAATCTGAGCTATAAATTAAAACAGCCGTAACGTTTTCTTGAATATGCAATGAAGAGATACTAAGAATTTAAAAATAATATATTTATATTTAAAAAGTGGTATAAAATTAATAAACACGACTGAGTATTTGATCTAAATCACTGTAATCTGAAATGTCTCAACTTAATTTGAAATCATTTGCAATTTTCGTTAATAATAATTCTGCATTCAGGTTAATCCGTTTTATTTAATATTTTGTGTTATTTTGGGTAGTTGTTCACGATAATTTCTCAATAAAATAGCTTTTGATAATCGTTGGAAGAAAAATAGATACGTCATCAGAAAGAATAAACAGATTTCTTTCTAATGAGATTTGTTTCGAACGTCTAACGTTATTTCCTTAATTTCAAGAAACGTTTTAAAAATAGTCAGTTTTCTTCCCAAAATTGTAATCTAAGAACTAATATCCCTCCATCCAATATTCTAATTTTGTTATCGCTTTCAAATTTTATAAGGTCGTAAATTGAACATGTATCTTGAATATAAACTGACAAAGGTTAAAATATCATATATCTTTGAATTTTAATTAATATCTCCCGCGATGAGCTAAAAGATTTAAGACTTAATTTTGAAAATTTTAATTTATATATATAAATAGTTAAATGTTTACATATTTAAGTTTTATAAAATAGAGCGGCGAAATGATTATATTTAGTAATGAAAAAGTTTTCGAAATATATGGCAGCACTTTAAATACATCGTTTTGCAGCGAAAATAGAAAATTTAATGTAACTTCAAAACTTCTCGTACGAGTATGCTGAAATTTTGCATAGGCTTGTCAAATTGCCATCTGCTTTGTTTATTGTTAAAATTCATAAATGTTACTATTCAAAAAAATTTTACATCAATTTTGATAATATATTTCATGTACTCAAAATTATTTTAAAATAAAAAGTGAAAATGTTAAATGTGCAGAAAAATTCATACTATTACATAAAATATATAGGTCAATAATTATATTATTTCTCAAGACATCAGTAAAAATTCAAAATTTTACTTAACATTCAAAATTTTATGTAACATTAGAAACTCCAAATTCCATTTGCTTAAAATTGCGAAACAAAAATTGCTGTGATCACGAAACTTAGTTTTGCAGCATAAATTTTTATTTAGTAATTATGCAATGACCCCTAATAGAAATTTTAAACATGAAGCCTATTCCTAGATCTTATTTCCTGAAAATCAGTACCTTTTGTTTTAATACGCGATGAACGATGGCAAAATAATGCAGGGTCGATCCTTTTCTTTATTCCGCGACTGTACCTAAACGAGACGCGAAGGAGAAAAAGAATTGATGGACACAACTTTCTGTTTTCGTTCTGAGAGCGAAAGGGCAGCGCACCCGAGGTAAAAAAATTGTTTACTGCTGCTTGTTGTGGAAGTCGAACAGAAAGTATTCCGAATGATGCGTAGAAACACGAGCTGTGTCATTCGTCGGTGCAAAGCTTGAAATTCACCCGTTTCTGTATTGTCAAATATCCTGTCTTAGACTAGGAAAACTATAATCATTATTCATTAGAACAGGGGTGTAGTAGGGGCGGAACGCCGTTCCAACACTGCTTTTTTCACGAGAAATAAATAAAAAAAATTGTGAAAACGTACTTGAAACAGCGCGATTTTTGTCGCCGAGCTTAGGGTCTCCGAGTGTCCCGGCACTGCTTATTTTGCGATAAACCACTGGTGGAGAGCCTTTCTACTCAGAAATACCTCATGAAATTTCGACAGTTCGGCAAAATTCATCATTTGCAGAATCTAAAGGGTAATGGTTCTGTAATTATTATTATGTTGCAGACAATTATATATTTCAATGCAAATTGCATATGATTGGTAAGGCCGCATAACAACTCAAGAAGTCCGCATTTTGTCCATCCCTACTCTAGAACATTAAAGCTGAGAAGAAATACCTCGGCACTGGCACTCAATATTGAAGCCAAGCAAATAATTGAGAAAATCAATGTCTCAGTGAAGCCAAGCCTTTCTGACATCATCGGACCTGGTTCTCTTCTCGCCTCCGCCATTCTGAATGATTTAATAACTATTTTTTTTAAAGCAAAAAAGTGTAAAAAAATAATAAAAACAATTTAATTAATGAATCTAATTGAATTTTTGCTTTTTTCTTATTCTAAATTCTTAACAGACCCGGCTGTGCAGTCTGTGCCGCTGCAGAGGGCGTCCAGCGTGTAGGGGCGCTGACTTCTCGTCATATACATAAATAAGGTTGCCTACTGGAACACAATGAAACGGAAAGCCAATGGAAAGCAAACCGAATTCTCAATTATTATAGTTAATAAGTATAACACATATTTATAGTTAAATCTTTTAACATATATAAAGTCGCGGAAAAAACAAACCTCCAAACATTATCCTGCCATCGTTCATCGGAAGTGAAAACAAAAGTTACCAAATTTAAGAAAATAACGTCTACTAAACGATTCCATTTCTAAACATTTAATTAGGGGCCATCTAATGTTAAAGTAAAATTTTGAATTTTTGTTGATATCTTAAGATATAATAAAGTTATTCACCTAAAACTTTTTGATGTAATAATATGAAGTAGTATACACATTCTGTACCTATATATATTTGTTTAAAAAATTTAAAACACAGAAAATATTTTATTAAATTTGATATTTAAAATTTTTTTAAATACATCAACCACACATTTTAACATTAATTGATGCAGAAAACTATTTTATATGTGTATGCAAAATTTTAGCTTATTCGAAAAAGAAATTTTTAAGTTACATTAAATTTTCTATTTTCTCCATATAATTAAAAAAGGTAACATCTAACTTTCATTTAGTTAAGTAATACATTTGGATCAAAATCAAATTTTTTGAAGAAAATTTCATTTTTGCAGAAGTTTGAAGTGCATCTAGTATTTATAGATTGTAAAAAATACATTGGAACTTTTAAGATGACGTTTAAAGAACGAAATATGTTTCAATTTTACCACCGACATTTAAACGCAAGCACCAAGCTTTACCACGTAAATATAGAGACGGCTATTTTATATCGTGAACAAAAAATGAAGACTATCTTCCGATCTTTTAATGGTAAATTAAACAAAATTGATATTTTGGGGTATTTTTTGATGAGAAATTTTTTTATGTCCCCAAAAATGGGTATTGGTATTGGAAAATTCGAAGTTAGTGCAATTATAAATATGTAGACGAACCCTTATGAAATTTTTAGCTATGGAATCGTTCAGTAAACTTTATTTCCTTAAATTTGGTACCTTTTGTTTTAATCTCCGATGGACTAAGGCAGAATAATGCTGGAGGGTTCGTTTCATTTTTGCTTGACTATACCAATATACGATATATGCAAGGGGTGTGGAACCACCATAATTTCGCATAGGGCGCATAATAATCTGGAGCTGGCCATGATTCTTAATATAATAATGGCAAATTTATTTAATTTTTGAAAAAATAATTAACCCTTCAACCGGCTGGAACGTAGAAATTCGCTCTCTGATGACTATTCTAAAACCGGCTCCGGCGTAGAAAGTTGCTCTCTGTTTATTACCCGATAACCGGCTCCGAAACATTTGCGTGCACCATTTAGCAACATAGACGCCGTTTTCAAAGCATTTCAGCTGAAATATTTTTGCCGTTCAAAGGGTTAAAAATTATACCTTTTTAAAATTCCACATCTTTTAACGAAATTGTCAGGTCTAAAGACTATGGTTTCTCTCAAAAGTGCCAGGTTTTGAATAAAAGATTGCCTCTTCCTTCTGTGGTCATTTCCGCGCCTTTTTGGGGTGCAGTTAGACCCTTCATCGGTCGGCAGTGACAGTTGATTTGTTGCTTTATCGCCTCCATCTTTGTGAAAGGATCTTTTGTGAGAGATCCCTTTTTTGAGTATAATCAAGAAAGATTTTTGAATGTCTTGCAGTTTTCAAATGCAACATGCCGAAGTGGGAATCTATGAACGGTTCTAGATTTTTTATTTAAAACACTACATAAGAGAATATAAGTTATAATTTTTTATCAGTCTTATTGTTACAAATTAAATGTGTACATTTCATCGGTTACTCCTTACTCCATATTTATTAAATTATTTTTATTACGTCGAAATACGTTATTATTGTTCGAAATGAGGTACGAGATATTTAAATCTTGAATAGAAAAAATACATATATTGTTCATTCAGCGCATTGCAAATGTATTGCAGTACATAAAAATGTGTGTTTAAAACGATAATCAAAATTACTAACACTACGTTATAATTTTGTTTCAGTTGCTTTTAGTTTATACACTTTTTGTATTTTTTAAATAGGGTAGATTTATATTTTGTTCTGTTATTAAAATACTTGTATCTGTTCTTTTGAGCATTTTCAAGAATTAGTAAGATTTGTTTAAATTCATAGTTCCAAAAAAATGCCCTACTGGAACCTTTTATAATCATTAACTGTATAAAATTCTTAATTATATATTCTGTGTTTTGCATTCATTTTTATAGTACTACCTTGCTTCATTGTCATTCACAAAAATGTTATACATCGTATATACTTTCCAAAAAATAAATTTTTTATTGCATATAAATCTTCCAATATTTTGTATTAATCGTCTTGTTTAATAATACCATTCCGTAGGTTTCCCATAGATGCCCTTAGGTTATGCACTTTCTTATGATTTTCGATTGCATAAATTCGATGTCATTAAATTAATTTTATCTGTTCTTTTATCCGTGTTCATAAAAATAAGGAAGGAACGTATTTGATTTCATACTTCCGGAAAAAAGGCCAAGCAAGAATCTTATATGATGCTCAACTGCCTTAAAAATACGAATTATAACAATTTTTTAAGCTAAGAAAATATACGATTTTATATAATCCATGTTAAACTTTTCAGAATGAAACAATTTAACACGTTGGTTACAAACATTTAGTGCATTATCCTCTTTAATTGCACTAATAAATTTAAAAGAAAGAAAACGTTTTCTTTAAAGGTGTAAACGTACTCGCATGTTAAGTAAATATTGTATAAATGTAGAGTATTTTATATTCAAAAATATAAAATAGTCTCCCTCACACTACCTCTCACAGACACTCCGTCTCATTATGTCGCCGCGTGACACCTGGGGAAGAAGAGAAAAAACGGTAGAAAGAAATCTCGGGTCTGATACATAAAAGGGACTTTTGTTCTCCGAGATAGTCTCGGGTCTGCTGCTATGGGAGGAAAAATGTTCGCGAAGTTTTCTCGGGCCTGACGCCAGGAGGGTTAAAATTAAAATATTCTGAGCTCTATTAGGTCATTCAATTTTAGTCTCTGAAGAGTGGAAGTATTTTTAAGTAAAATATGAGAGTATCAAAAATAGATTGCTAAACATGATTAATATGACCGGGCGGGTGTATAAAAAAATTTTTTTCGCAATATTTCAGAAACATAATTATTGATTGTAACTACAAATAAAATATAATTCTTTATGTCATTTGAAGGATCTTGCCAAATCGAAGTATATGAAATTATGCAAATCTATAACGGCATAGAAATTAGCTATTGGGCCACGTTTAGAGTGGCAACTTGTATAATGTTGCTAAGGGCAAGAAAGAAAAAACAAATCAACGATGTGTACACCATTTCTCAGCAAGAGATAAATCTTAAGTCAATAGGTTGTAAAATTCAATTTAACTTATACATGATTGTTAAATGATTCAGTTAGCACTCGCCTCCTGATATTCCTTGTGATTCAATTGACAACAGGTCAACATGGTGCGGTCAGCAAGTTGATTATATAAGGGGCGATTTCTCGTAAAATCTGGTATTTATAGCTATTATTCCGAAACAGCTGTTTGGCGAGTGTTGGCATGTCTGCCGTGATGCCGACGGAAATGACAAGAGACCGCAACTCGTTCTTAAGCCTTACCTGAATTTTTCCGTCCAGAAACCGTAGTCTGACGAAACTATAACTGGAAGAGCTGAAGCTCGTGCTCCATCTAAAGCATCAGCCTCTTATATGTGTTAATGCGACTAGTAAAAGTAACATTGCGTCGGGTAAAAGCCGAACACGGTCAACTACTTTAAATACAGCTATACTTATTAATTGAATTAATGGGCATTGGAGGTTTATAATAATTATATAATTTTTGTCTTTTATGTGTATTTGCTCTAATGCCACCTGAAGGGGGGTTTCGAATTATTTTTTATGCCATGAAAAAAACACCTAATAATCTGAATGAAATGTTTACCTCGCATCCTGTTTTACAATACGATTTTTTATTTTATGGTTCCTTAAAATGGCTACGGAATGCTTTAGCCACACTGTACTTAGATATTCAAAAAGTTAAGTATTTAAATAGTTTAACAGACGATAATAATTAAGTTCTAAGTCGAAGTGAGATATCACCTAGGTTTAGTAAAAAAATGTAGATTTGAAAATATATAAAAAATCTACCACTATTAAAACTGTTGACATTTTTAAATAAAACTTCGATTTGAAAGTATATAAAAATATTTTACCACTTTTTATATTGCAAGAATTTGTATATAAAATTTCAAAATGTTAGTTTAGGGAGGCAAAATTATGTAGACGATAATTTCTTTAATTTAAAGCTTAGAATTTTATTCATAGGCTGGTAGATGAAAATTAGTGTTAAAGTTATTTGGTATGGATGTGATTTGGATATGTGTCTTTTACAATATGAGAGACTAAAAGATCTAAGATTGAATTATTAGTAGTGTCAGATACAGCAGAGGAATAAGAACAACAATGGAAATGCAAAGAAAGTATTTTTTTACTCTTCTCTGTGGCCCCTTCTCAACCCACGGAATAGAGCAAGTTTCCGTAGTTGAATCAACACAGTACTACATCATCATTACTTGAAATTGAGACATCTTCATGAGTATGAGCTACATTAAACAAACTTTTCGCTATCGCCAATTCTGTATGTTCGATAAAATGTATCATTCTTATGACAAGTTAAGTTAGGTATTATTTTTTACTTGTTTTAATTAAGGATTTCTAGAGAATTCACGTTTGCATTGAAAAACGACAGCAGCGCCCTTGTCTGTGAAAATTTGAATTAATACTTAATTTCACACATTTGCAACGAAAACCAATCTAACTTACGCCATATTGCATTTTTGCTATGGATAAATAGAAAATTTATTGTTGTATATTCCTGATATTTTATTTCAATCCGAGTAATTATATTAGAGAATTATGACGAGCACATTAGGAATAAATCGATGACTTCTGCTAAGGACCTATTATTCAAGATTCCTCGAGATAAGAATGACATGTTTTAAATGTTTTTCGAAAAATTTATCAAATGCGATTTAAATCAATTACAAATTTCTGATATTTTAAAATTTTATTTTCGGTTTTATGTTTTTGAAAATGAAATTTCGTTTTATTTGTGGGTGCAATAGCAGTTGCAATTTAAGATGCTTTTTTTGTAGAATAATCTGGCAAATTATGCACTATTCCTTTAAGATTTTTATTTTCACGAATTTTGGTATATTTATTTTAAATAAATATGATTTAGTTATGAAAATAATTTTAAAGAAATTAATATATATTACGGTATTACTGTCAAAAATCACAACTTATTATTATAATTTTACTTATTTTGAACTGATATCATTTCTTCGGATGAATATTTTTCAAAAATTTAAAATCAGGACACAATTAAAGGGAAATAATTGTGAGCACCTTCACCATATTTTCGAAATTAATAAGAAATTATTATGGCAGTTATAGTATCTTTTGCTGGGTACACGCATTGAGTAAAACTAAATAAAGCGGAAATGAAGATTAGTTATTGATAAAACACATATAATCGTACCGAAAAATGTTTAGTACCTTAACATATCATTTACCCTTTTCTAAAAAGATTTACTTAGATATTTCTAAAGAATTAATTAATTTCACAAATAATTCATTTTTTGGATGCTTTGATAAAATTTCATGCAATAGAGATCAAAATTATTTTCGGTATTTAGCATGTACGTTAAAGTTTCACCAACTAAATTAGTTTTATTTCTGGTCCGTTCTGTTGGTCATTAAACTAAAACCATGTTCTGTAGCTCAATCAGATCTTGACAAACACAGACAATATTCTTCTAATTTATCAATACTATAGTAGGAATCATTTTCATTGATAGCTGTAAATATTTCATTCCTTATATGAGATAATGGTGCAGAATTTGGTCTCCAATGGAAGATTTTTCTTTCCGTAATGTCTCGCAGAACAAAGGATGTCTCATCAAATAGTTTGTTTTCAACCAAATTGATTTCGGAAAAATTCAGAAGAATATAATGCCTACAAACTGTGATGGGAGAGTAATGTGGTACAAACTGTAGTTTGGGTATTTGAAAAAAAACAGTTAAACATTTCCACTACTATACTTATGTGGATGCCGCACTGGTATGCTGAAGATCCGCCGTCTATGTCGGCCTGTTGCACCTTAAATCAGTCGTCGGGGATCAAACTTTCTTCCGCTTGTGTGGTTCGAATGTTTGGAGAGGGGGTTCTAGCTCAGGTGTCATCTTCTTCATCTAACCAGAGTTCAAAATTTCTTGGTTTGTCTCAAATTAACCCTCGAGTTGCTTCAAAGCGGGACGTTTATTAACTAAACTAAGCCGCATGGTAGGAAATGTATCTTACGATTACTCGAATCGGTTTTATTTCCTTTTAGTTTGATGCATCCCAATAAATGTATGCAAAAAATTTATTATTCAAATCCTCCAATGACTCATTCGAAAAAGGCAAAAGCACATCAGTTATTATTGTCCTGCATTTTGTTTTAGAACAAGTAAATTTGGCTTAGCAACATGCTTTAATCTATTTGAAGGTACAGTCGCTGAAAAAAATAGATCCCCCATCATTATTCTGCGATCATTCATTGGGCATTAATAAAAAGGTACCGATCTTCAGAAAATAACGTATACTAAAACATTTTATGGATAACAATTTCATAAGGGGTCATCTAAATATTTAAAATTGGACAAACTTCAATAATTTAATAGCAACAACTATTCCTGATGTCATTAATAGTTTTCTCATGAAAAACTGCCCCAAGAAATAAATTTTGGTTAATATGCCATGAACATATCTGAATATATTAGACATTTAGTTTTCTAAATAGAAAAGCGTTCGTCTCACATTTAGAGAGAGAGGTTCTCTGCTTGCGTTTAAATGTTGGTAGTAGCATTTTAAATTATTTCGAACTTTCAAAGTTATTTTCAAAGTAATGATCTACATTTTACTATCGGTAAAACTTGATGAGTTAAAAAAGAAATAGTATAATATTTCACCACTTTAATTTATAAAATTTAAATAGTTAAATCTTAATATAAGTTAATATAAATAAGTTATATTTACTGGATAAAAAATATCTCGGTCTAAAGTTATATTATTTCTCAAGATATCAGTAAAAATTCAAAATTTTACTCTAACATTAGAAACTCAAAATTTCATTTGCTTATAATTTCTCAACAAAAAATGCTGCTATGATTAAAATGGGTATTACAGCATAAATTTTTATTTAGTTTTAATGTTTTTAACCCTCTTGGCGGCAGGCATTCAAATTGCTAAGTTTAACGAAATTGTCAAGCCGAAAGCACAGCTCTTCTCTCTAAACTGTCAGAGTTTGGACAAAGGATTGCATTTCCCCTTCTGCGGTCATTTTCGAGCTGTGTGGGGGCTATTAGACCTGTCAGCGGGCGGCAGTGACAGATGACTTCGGTTGAACTATCATCTTTGTGAAAGGATCTATTGTGAAAAGACCTCTTTGTAAGAAGACCTTTTTTGAGGTCGGAATGGGAACCAGGGAACGTTTTAAGAATATTATCTTAAAACCTTACATAAACCTTAAGTTAGAAGGCTAATTTTTAATTTTTTTATGTGAGTCTTATTGTTACAAATTAAATCCATAAGTTTGATGGGATTCTCTTGACTACATATTTGTAAAAATATTTTTATTCTGTCGATTACGAGATAACTATTTCTGGTGTTTATCTGCATGTGAATAAGATTTTTTTTGTTAAATTGTCATAACTTAGTATTTGCAATCAAGGGTGGATCTAGGAATCCGTTAAGGGGGGGACTACTATAGAAAAAAAATTCCGTGTTTTGAAATCTTAAAAATTAAGAATAACGTAATTAAAATAATTATTAACTTTAAATTAATTAATTAAGTTGTAATTGGTTAAATTTTAAATATTTAAATTTTATTTACTAAATATATACAGCATTGGATCCTGGAATTCAGAAGATACTGTGAAAAAACATGATTTATATTATTAACTTTTAAACTTTTAAAAAATGCTTTATAGTTAAATAAAATTGTTTTGATTTAATTTTTTTATCCAAAGAGTTTTGACCTCTTTACAAGATTGCCAATTTGTCGTTCACAATCTACTTGACTTTTCCTTGCCAAATATATTAACCAAATCACTCTTTCCCAATTCGCTAGCCATATTTTGAACTATTTTTGTATCTATTTTGTCATAGATACAAAATACTATTTTTGCATCTATGTCAAAATGTCAACTCTGACGAGGCGCGTTCACGTAAGTCAGAATCGATATTTTGTCTGAGCAACAAACATAGTTTTACCAATATCGTAATCGGTGAGATCTTTATTTGGAGAAGTTTTAACTAAATGTTAGTAATACATTTATCAAATATGCTGACTTAGGAAATTAAATTTAGCATTGTTTTTTTACTGCTGAATCCAAATACCGTTGAAGCTCAAAATAGGATATCACATTCGATTTTTTTAAATAAAATTTGCTGACTGATCTGATCATATATCCCCTTCGCCACGTTCTGTATATATGCGATGTACGTCTAATAGGTTTTGATAAATCCGAAAAAATGTCTTGCTGGAATCTTTTATAATCATTAACAGCATTGAAATTCTTAATTATATAATCGGCGTTTTGAATTTATTTTTATTATACCACATTGCTTCCTAGTTATTCATAAAAATGTTATACTTCTTATATCCTTTAGAAAAAAATAAATTTGTATTGTATTTAAATCTTCAAATATTTTGTTTAATCATCTTGTTTTATAATACCATTCTGTAGCTTTACCACAGATGCCCTTTGGTTATGCTCTTTTTTTATAATTTTTCTAAGGGATAAATTTACTTGCTGAGTTGTCATTAAATTAGTTTTATCTGTTCTTTTGTGCGTGTTCATAGAAATAAGGAAGAAATTTATTTGATTTTATTATTCAAAAAATCCCAAGCTAGAATCTTATATAATGCTGAACTGCCTTAAAATTTCCCAATGATAGCAAAATATTATGTTAAGCAAATATACGATTTTATATGATCAATGTTAATCTATTCAAAATGAAACAGCTCAACACATTGGTTACATACATTTTGTGCATCAACCTTTTTAAATACACTAATAAATGAAAACAAGGAAAGTTTTCATTGAAATGTATAAACGTACTCGCATGTTAAGCAAATCTTCTATATATGTATAGTATTTTATATACAAAAATTAAGTTTAAAAAGCAATTTGAATTCTAAAGTCCTTAAATGAAAGTAATCTATAAAAGAGAAAATTGTCAATTTTTTAATTTTTAATTTTATATTTCTCTGGTTTTTTAAATTAGAAACATTTCTTAAATCAGAGAATTTTCAAATCTTATAGATCAGGCTAATAATAATACGTATATGTGTAAATTCAAGGTTTATAAGCGTTCAATTTTAGCTCCCGTTCGCTCGATATAGAGATTTTGATTTCTTTTTCTATATTTTCCGACTACCGCACCAGATAAAATAATGCCGGAAAGATACAGGTATTGTATTGTTCCTGAATGTGTTAATACAACAAAAACGGCATTTGATGAGTTATATATCTATGTTATCAACATCTTCTTTACTGATTATTAAAATAATTTTGATAGTTTCAGTTAATTTTCCTAGGCATAAAGTTTTAATAAAATTTTTGAAACAACTGACGTACCTACTGATTTGAATTTTTTTTAACAATTGACTGGGATTTAAATCACCTAAATCAATTAAAGTGAATAAAGGTTGAATTCTTGCATTTTCACTTTCTCTAAATTAATTCAAGATTCTAGTCTTAAAATCTGAATATTTAGTTTCGCTATTATTGTAATGATATTCCATACATTTTCAACAAATTTGGTATTCATTTGAGAAATTGAATAGTTAAATTTCGTCTATTCGGCAGTGATACCTCTTATTTTGAATTGAGACTCTACTTAATATAACCATATTTCCGGTTTGCGTATCCGAAATAGAGGTATTTTTGCATTTAACTTGTGCAGTTCAGCTCCAAATTCATTTCTGTCGGCTTTTGATATTTTATTGATTTACAGGAACGGGTCGGCTTCTTATTGTTTTAATTGTTACAGAAGGAACAAAAAAGTATGTTTTCCTTATCAAATAAGAAATGCGAATCCTCTGTTTCAAAGACCGTTTATTTTTAAGACTTGCGACAATCCATCTTTATCGGAAATCATCATCATAAAAGTCAAAACAAAATATCATCAATCTTTAAAACTGTTGCCAATAAACTTACATGATGAATGAAATTAAATATAATAAGAAATGAATGATGAAAACAAGATATTTTCAAAAACTATTAAATGCTGAGTGAGTTATAATTCAGGCACTACAAGTCTTTTATAAAAGTTCATAAACACGTATTAAATTTACTGTTCTTATCAAGAAAGACATCAAACATCCTAAACTACACACCAATATAGCAATAGAACCTTGGATTTATTAAAGCAGAAATCAAAGTGGCTAGATTTGTGTATATAGGATGTTGATACTGCGATCTTTTAAAAAACTCTCTAATGAGACCTCTGATACTTCTACTCTGTGTATTATCTTTTATACGATACTAATTCAGTTGGCATACGAATTTTTCAGCAATTCTAACAGTTTCAACTTTTGTCCAAAAATTGAAATGTATAATTATTATAATTGTTTTTCCAGCTCCTGCTTTCAAATAAAATACATTCATAGAGCTAAATGATGGCTCTAAACCTAACTATCAGAAGGAAATGATACCACTTCGTTTATTTCCCAGTCAAATCAAGATATAACGATTTCGACTCTAACTTTTGTATACCAGTCCGGTCATAAAAGACCAAGCCTTAACTTAAAGAAATTCGGGACAAACGTTTATTACTTTAAAGATCCCCTGCTTTAGAAAAATATATATTGTAAAAGTTTGAATTAAAATAGAGGTAGTGCTCTCCAGGCACGTTCATTCAAATTCAATGTTTATTTCAACTTCCGAATGTATACACTATTTCTGGAAAATAAATACAAGTGTGAATGATTCTAAAGAAATTTTGTTCAAGAAATACTTACTGAATTATTTCGTCTTTCAAAGATTCTCAAACTGGAATAAACTCAAGAAGAATTGCGACTTTTCAACTGATGAATATTCTTTCATTTTTTTTCCTTTATTGGAAAACATTATTTTTTAACATGGCAGTTGACAGTTTACTAAAACTTACTTCTCGAATTTCACAAAAATTATCCTATTAACATAGGATCTAAAATGGAGAATTAGAAAAGCAGTTTCGTTTCAAAATAATTATTAATATTTAAATCGTCATCTTAAATATTTGAAAAAAAATCGTCTTAATATTAAACGAAATTATGTACAGCACGCATAGACTTATTCTGCATTCAGGTGGAAATGGCCATTTGAGAGCGTAGTAACGCTTTGAACCAAGGTGAGTATTTGGAGCACTATGCATATCTATTCGAAAACAGAGATTTGACAAACTTCATTGTAAAATGTTGACCAAAGGACGATAAATTACTAGAAGTCTTTCAAATAGTCGAAAAAGGATTAAACACAAATAATAACTCAAAAAGCAAAAATATTTACACCCCCCCCCCTCCCACCTGTATGAAGAAAATCATATTTTGGAAAAACAAAATAAATGAAACCGAAATGAGAGACATTTGAGGGTTTTAGATTTTGGGATGTAGCTTTAAGAAACATCTTTTGGGGTTATGTTTTTTCTGAGTTGAATAGCAATCACTGATAAGTCTATTAAATATAATTGAATTAAATAGTTTTACAAAAGTTAGAAAAAAAATTTTGTGTTTATGAATTAAAACCTCTCTATAAAATTTATAGGAAATAGAGGTTTCTTCAGTTATCCTTAGGATTTAAATTGATTGTATCGAGTTATCCGGAAAGCTGGGTAATAATTTCAGAGAAAAGTTATATTTTAACATTCAAGTATAAAAAATAGGGTTTATAATGGCACAGTATTCTAATGCCTTTTTTATCGTTTTGAAACGAATTAAAATAAAAAAATAAATTACTTAAAGTTTAAAATTAAGTTTCGGATGTTCTGGAAGAAATAGTCCTAAACATTGTTCTGCAGATAAATGTTGTCGTTAAAGAAAAAACAATTGAAATTAAAATGTAATTTCAGTTTATTTATCTTTCAGAAAATCTGTAAAGAGTTAATACAAATATATTCCATTCAAACACAAAAAAATTTAAATGCTAAATTATCTTAATGGAAAAATATAATATTATTTAACATAAAATGTATTTATTTTCGGTTGATATCAAAGATGCAGCGTCAGTTCTCTAGGCTACGTTTGACTCATAGGCAGATGTAATACATTTGTTCTTTAAAGTACATTTTAGTTAGACCGAAAAATGTCAAATAGTGCTTTTTTTAAGATGATAACACGCGCTTGCGAAATTTAACTTGATGAGTGGGGTTTGCATAATTTTATGTAAATTATATGATATTTGTCATGCCGATTTAAAAAATAATATTTAATTTCCTGTATCAAGGAAGGAATTTTTTCAAATGCGAAATTTAAAATTTACAGCCGAAAAACATGAAAGCATTTTTCCCCTCTTTTCTACTTATAACTAATAAACTATAAATTTTTAGAGTAGCATAATTACAAACAAAAAAAATTAGTACAAAATTTCCTACAACTTGGGTCTATACAACTTTTGTAACACTGCCTGTTTCTTATTTGACTCGCCATAACTGGTCAGTACTTCAAGAATTTCAGGAAAATACTCATGTTCGGAAAAATGTGTAAAGTATGCAAAAATGTGTATTTGCTTCAAAGTTCTGTAGAACTTTTCCTACATATGCAAAACATTTCAAACATATTCACATCTCAATATCCTTGTTATAGTTTCCCATGCATTTTATATCTTCCTGAAATACCTCTTCTCTTTCTTCACTCAGCACCAGTGGCAGCTGGTCCATTAGGGCTGCAGAGCTGCAGTACCGCATGAAGTTTTTTAAAAGAGTATATTTTCGTTTTTATTCCAATTAGCTTTCTTTTCCACTTTGAGAATTCAATGATAAAAAAAATAGCAAAAATAATGAAAAAGATAAAAGAAAGACGGAAAATCGATCAAGAATTAAGAGGAAGACAGATCAGATCTGCGTAGAGTTTTGCCACTCACGAGGATTGAAATTCGAGCACTGAGCCAAGCGGAGCGCTCTGTCGAAAGAAAGAGGCATCCCTTTCTCCCTTTGAAATTAGAAAACCCTCGAGCTGCAATTTTCACAGCTCTGTTTTGGCGTTAATTCCGCCTTTGCCTTCCTCATTTGGTTTGTTTTCGCTTTCTCCAATCATTAAGTAGTTTTTTAAATCGAATTCTGGAGGAGTTGTAAATATTTACTTCTCCATCTTCTTTGGGGTGCTGATTACGTATCTGTAGTTTGCCACTAAATTATTTTGTAAGAATTTTAGTTATAGCCAAAAAACATGAAAGCATTTTCCCCTGTTTTTGCTTATAACTCAAAAAACTAGAAACTTTTATTATAACATCATTACATACCAAAATATTAGTTAAAATTTCCTACAACTACGGTATATACAACTTTTGTAGCACTGACTGTTTCGGATCTAACGAGCCATTACTGGTCAGAACATCAAGAATCTAAGGGAAGTTCTCGTGTTCGGAAAAATGTGTAAATTTAAAAAACGTGTAAAATATTCAAAAATGTGCATTTGCTTCAAAGTTCTGCAGAACGTTTCCTACTGTCACGGCATAGTTAGAATCCTTGTGATTTCTTTCCAATTTCTGAGTCACGTCTTTAAAACTAACTCATGCTTATTTTCTTCATCGATTTCATTTTGGATTCAAATTTTTTATCCTTCAATAACTGTCTTATATCTGAGACGACGAACACACTTTCTTTGATTTTACCTGCCGAAAAATGAAGCAAAATATTAATTAAATATCGTAAGCAATCACCATTTGTATCCAAAGCTTTCAGTCCTAATTTTATATTCGGGGTTGCTAAGAGAACTTCTTTTGGTTCCTTTAAGTTCTGCGGAATCACCCATTTGCATCCCAAATTTTAAATTTTCATAGAGACCATTTTTCTTCTTACCCAGTGATGGTTTATTGATCTATTACCCACTCATATAGAAAAAGAGACATTTTTGTATAGCCACCTTGCTGGCCTAAAGAAATGGTCAACATTTTAAAACCTGCAGAAATTTCAAATTTAAATTCCTAATATTTTATTTTAATGGGGAGAAAATCAAGGTTTCCGTACAATTCTACTCAATGATCTACATTAAATGAAGCGAGAACCTTACCATTATGCAGAAAGACAACTTTAAGCATTTAGAATCTATAGTCTACCATGAGATAATTCATGACCAGATGTGTAAGATAAATTATCTATAAGTCCAAAAATATCTATACAATATAATAAGTGATTATTCTTGAAGGAAATACCTGGTCAATTCTTTTTCTCAATTTCTGTACTTATAAAATGTTGTAGCAATGTAAATTTTAATTTTTAAGATGTTATACTAAAACTTCGGCGCTTTTTTTTGAAAGATTTAAATTGAGTATTCAATTTGTGTAAATTTCGTGCTTCAGCATTTGTTTCTGGACTTGCGTAGAAGTACAGTTCTTATTTCATAATTTTACGGCTATTAGTTTAGTATTCCATTTTATATTGTTTATTGTCCTTTTACTCAGAAATGTATTTTCAGTTCAAATAATAATGCATTTTATTTTATAATGTTTCACGTTAATTTTGTTAAATAGCCCCATCCCATTTTCGATTTGTGAAAAATCTGTGGGTGATAGAAAAACAAATTCTATTTTTGTGTTCAGCGTGTTTGATTTACAAAAAACTAATAGACATTATGCGAAGCTCAGATTCATGTTGATATGTGTAATCTAACTTGTTTATAAAACAAGTTAAAATTATGATTTTTTGTAAATATAAGTAATTAAGTTTTCAACAAATTATTACATTAGATTTTTTCTGCCATAATTTTCCTGTAATTCTAAAATTATACTTATTGCTATAGAAATAACACAAGAATAGGTTATCCCAAAGAATGTCAAAAAAGAAAGGAATATATTATAGTAGAATTTCTTGAAAAGGAACGTAAAATTATTTTCTGTTTCATCGCAAAATATCCGTTTTTAGAGGATATTTGTACAAAAAATAGACAATAATCAAATCTTAAAAAAGTTTTAGCATATAGAATATTACCATTTTCGTAAGAATATTCATCTGCAATTAAAAAAAATCACATATTTTTAACAAAGTTGGCTTAAACGTTCTCTTGAGAAATTAGTGTCTGCTTATTACAGAGCCCTTAGCACATATTTTAAACAAAATGCACTTAAGTTTACTTCTTCAAAAACTATTCTAAATTATACTCCTTAAAATAAATGCTTTATGTTTCTGTGGAGAATGAAATTCCTCGCTTACAAGTACTACCAGTGATAAATTCACTTGCCTAAAGTGTAACTACTGTGGCGAAGAAACACTTTAGCACGAAGTTTCATCAAAGATCTTAAAGCAAAGGTCAATACAGTAATCCAGACATCATGCCAGAAGAAATCCTTTCTAGTGCAAATTAGCTCAATAACTTTTTTTAAAAATCACTCCTTGAGGATCTTATCAGAATCCATGAGCTCGAAAGTCCTCGTATCAGTATATAACTTAGTAGTCTTCACTGAACAAAAGATTGCGTTTGGTGGAAATGAAGAAACTAGAGTGAAGACCCAGGGAGAAAGAGACGGCACATGATTTTCATCAAGAAATTCGGGATGCTGCTTATTTATTTGAATATTTTTAAGTATAGAAATAAGGGGAATTTGGTCAAGAAGGGGACTTGATTGTTAAGAAACCAAACGTAGAAGGTAAACTGCAGAATTTTTTAACTGAAATGGATGGGCGAAACTTTTTGCATTTTTCGGGGCCTTCATATTTTCTTTTGCTTTATGATTGTAAGAAAACTCTGGTGTGTAAAATAGACAGGAAATTACCAATATTTTAGCGAAAAGTGGAATAGGCAGAGGTGCAGTTTTTCTTCAGATGGGGAATAGTTCATGGCTCGAAGAAAACATTTTTTTGTTTCCTTTATTATAAAAATATAGGAAAGTTCAGAATAAAAATAAAAACATATTTTATTAAAGTATGAACTGCGAATTATCAAAGATTAATGTATAATAAATTTATCTAATTCATTTCTTAAGCACCATGACCTAGTGCGAAGCCATCCGGTTATCACGGCCCGAACATACCGGAGGAGGCACGCAGTGTCACCGGCAGAGGTGAAGCCCCATTATTGTACCCCGAGACTCCGCTTACTTATCCGGAGGCTTCTCATCCACTTTGTCGTCGCGCCCACTCAGTGGGACTGCTTTTCACTAATACAAGGGACTTTCCGAAAGTAAGTTCCATCATGCTTTTTCAAAAGGAAGCTTTATTACAAATAGACACATAAAATGACATAACAAAGTACAATCGTTTGTCTACTTCTCCACATATTCTATATCGAAATTGATACATTTCTC
>BGPR01014636.1:0-38733 GCA_013235015.1 Araneus ventricosus
TATTTGAGTTTTAATTGTTTGTAAAATATTTAACTATATATATATATTATATATATATATATATATGCAGTAAAGCATTCATTTCTCGTTTATATGTTGTTTCATTACAATCTTGATTCATTTGTATTCTTTGTAATGATAAGGTGTTTTGTTTATACAGTGCAAAGTTTTGGTTATATGCCATTTCCCAGCATTCTAAAATGTGAACATATCCTCCTTTCTAGTACGTGAACTGTAAAAAAGATATCATTACTTTGAAATTATTCACAGTTGATGAATTAATAGAAGGCAGATTGTCCGATTCTAATTTAAGTGATGATGAAGAAGTTATTCCACCTTTCTTTAAAGACGCAATGGACCCCATTGAAAAAACTTTAAACTTATTTCTTTTGTCAAAAGAAAAGTGAAAAAAACATTCAATGAACTTAATTCTATTCATAATGATGTACTTAATATGCACAGACAATCTGCGCGTCAGCTGACGGGTTAAAGATTTTCTTAATTAAATGCATACCTGCATGCATGCAAAACCTTTTAAAATAAGAAATGAATAATTAGTACTCAAGGCATGCTTTTTCTCCCTTTTGTAATAAATGTTTAATTTTAAAATTTCATTATTGATTTCCATTCTATGTTTTATTATACCAGTACTATCTTAAAAAGTTTTGAAATTATTACTTTTAAAAGGATATGTATTAGTAGCATTTAATTTGTAATAATCAAATATATTTATTAAAATTTCAATTGTACTCTTTTCATTTATGTGTCCTTTTTACGTTAGTCCCTTGAAAGACGTATTAACGGCGTTTTACTGCATGTATATGAAACCAAATGCAACAGTCTTCCTCCTGTAAATTCCAAACAATTATTGTTCTTGCGTCATAATTTTAGGATTTACAATGATAAATGATATGTAACATTAGTAAATACACTTATGTACTGTGCAACCTAAAATTGGGTAAATGTTGGGAGATTTTTTTGGTAATAAATGTACTGAAATAAAATTCTTAATTTGCTTAATATATTTAAAAGCACATTTTAAAAAAATTATTATCTTGGAAATATTCAACTAAACATCTATTTAATATTTGGCCAGGTCAAATATTCAGCAAAAGAGCTGAATGCTGAATATTCGCAAAATATTCCTAGTTGTTAAATAAAATTTTAGTGTGTTAAAATTTTTTTAAAATTTATGTAAAGGATTAAAATTCTATTAAAAATAGTAACATGATTATGATAAGAGCCTGAAAATGCTCCATCAGTGAGAAAGTTTTCTAGACAAAAATTGTGATTGGAAAAATAAGACCAAAAAATCGAATTAACCATTAATTCAAATTAAAATGTCAGATGATGTGTTGTGTTTAGATGATTTCACTATAGAGTTCAGCATATTACAGAATGAGATTCTTAATTTTTTGTTGCTTGCCATTTTTTTTATCTCAAGGCTCTTTTCTGACCAATAATTAAAGGGAGAAAAAGTACTTTCATTAAAATATTTTTCATATTTTTGTAATGTATGAATTTATTTGAAGTAGTGCTAACAACTTTAAAGTGTTACATGAATCTCTAGTAACTTTGAATTAATTTAAATAATTCATAAAGCTCCCCACAAAAGTTTTTGGTAAAAAATGTATTATACATCATATACATTTATTTGCCATTTCATCACAGTCGAATTTAATTGTAATGATAAAGTACTTTGTTTATATGACATAAAGCTTTAGTTATACGTCGTTTTTCCACTTCTCAAAATTCACAAATTTTCTGCCTCAGTCATTATTTCTCTGTTCCTTTTAAGGGGAGGGGGATTTTTCGTAGAAAGCTGGAATGGTAACATAGTGAAGAAGTTATTCTATCGGGCTGCAGCCCCCCGAGCTAAACCAAAATTTTTGATTTTATTTAAAATCACTACAACTTTTTGTTCTTAATTTTCATTTTTTTTTTTTTTTTTTTTTTTGAAAAATAATAAAATAATGACAACATTGCTCTCTCGCTTGACAGACTCCAAAATTTTCCTACTTTTCTAGTCATTCCACTTGTACTTGTATAGCATTGATGTGGTCGAAGACATTTTGTGGCTAGTTATTTCATTGTATTTTTTATTAAATTATCCAAAGTATTGTACTGTTGTTTATGATTCTTATTATCAGGTAAGCAAAGTCTGTAAAGTCAAAGTGTTTTAGTTAACATAAGCCATTGACATTCGTCACTACGAAACAAAATTTTTATGCCCTCCGCCCCCCCCCCCCCCAAGACCCGAATCTTGGATTCACCACTAATGCACATAAATCATAGAAAATAAATGTATAATTAGTACTCGAGATATGCAATAAATTTATGATTTTTCTCGCTAATGTTTAATTTTGAAATTACATTATTGTTTTCACTACTATGTAGTAATATACTAGTACTATCTTTAAAAAAAAATTTTAAGTTATTACTTTTAAATGACTTAGCATTAGTAGCACTAAATTTGTACTAATCAAAGCTCTTTATTAAAGTTTCCATTAAACGTTGTTTTATGTCAAACCCTTGAAAGGCATATAAATGGTACTTTACTGTATATATATATATAAATTTCTGTTAATTCATGGATTTTGTTGCAATTTCTATTCTAGTCTCAATTGTTCTAGCTGATGCATATTAAAATTAATAATACATAATAGTATTTAAAATTTATATTTATGAAAACTTATTTTTCTTAATCCATTGTAGGTTTAGCTTTCCAGCTCCACCAGTCTTAGGGGCTTCTATAGAAAACAAAACACAAAATGGAGAATCTAAAGCTGCTGTAAAAGTAGTCACTATACCAAAATGGCAGTTGCGTGGCTCTCAGCATGGAAAATCAAAAGTGGATTCAAAAGAACAATTGGATGAGAGTGAAGATAAAGAAAAGTCTTCTTCTGAACCATCATCTTTGGAAAATAGTTTAAGCTCTGTTGAAGACGAGACAGAAGATCAAGAAAATAATTTAAAGATTGCCAAAGACAAAATACTAGATGAAGATTCTAAAACAGTTTCAGAAAATAATGTAGAGGCTTTAGAAGATAAAAATGAAAACTCTAAAGAATGTTTAGAAAATAACTTGAGTGCAAAAGGCAAAGTCCAGGATGAAGATTCTAAAACAGCCAAGGAAAATCAAGTAAGAAATATAGATGAGAAAACATTAGATGAGGATTCTGGCATTGAGTTGCATAATTATTTATCCGATTCTGAGTCTACTGGTCAAACAAATGAAAGAAGTGTATCGACAAAAAATTCAGAATAATATCAAAGTAAGTCCTTTATTTATTAAATATGCTTTACTTCCTGTATCTTAATCTTCTAGCTGTCTTTAAAATTCTCCACCATTCCTCCAATTAATTCCATATTCTAGTATTTCACATGTTAGAAAAGTATCTCTGAATTTTGATTTGTAATTCAAGCCAGCCTGCAAAAGATTTTCAAATAAATCAACTTCTTTTTTTTGAAAATTTTTATAATTTCTGTCATTTTTCATATTTTTTTACACTTCCTGAAAATTCTGTATATTGGTTTTTATCTTCCTAAAATACACAATGCTGATTGCTTTATTTTGTTGTTCAGAAGTTTAACACCTCCTGTACACCTCTGACACACCTGTTGATTATGTTTTACACTTATAAGTATATATATTATTGCTTATAATGTAATGCACTATGTAAAATGCTGCTGTTAGGAGGACAAATGTAAATAACATAACGGTATTTTATTACATTGTTATCCATAAGGAATGACAGTGAATATTCCTCATGATCGAGGTACTTATTGCTCATATTGATGAATGTGTCATTAAAATATAGTAGAACTTGTCTAATTTGAAGCTTGGTAGGACTGTAATAAAAAGTTGATTTATCCAAAAATTTGAATTAAGGAAACTGGGTCTAAAAATGATTTGAAGAATCATCAATTTTTAAACTAAAGCGGGCATTAAAGATTTATTTTTAATATTTTACAGTCTTGATGAATAATTAATAAACAAAAACTAATCTTAATAAAGTCATAATTATATTTATCAGTTTTTCATAAGTTAAAAATAATAATTTCAGTAAATAAATAATTTTTAGTTTTGGCTTCAAATTATCCAATATGAATTTAAAAGCAATGTTTTAACATTATATTAATTGAAAAATCAATGCAAAAAAATTCAAACTACCCTCAAATTTTAATTAAAAACATTAAAATTAGCTGAGTTCTACTGTATTAATTCTTGTTAACTAAGTGATGGCACACAGATAACAGGGTGCATAGAGTCATGAAAAGTGCTTGATTTTCTCAAGAAGTGCAAAGAAAACATTCTTCTTTTTTGTTTCCCCAGACATTGAATACAATGAATCGAAAGCATAGTCATAGAGCTTTGTTTACCGGATGTGTCAAAAAAGAAAACCAACGAAAGGGAAGAAATTCGGGGAAGGGATCCAGGGCGAGATAGATCCTGGGGTGTCAGCACATGCTAAGATAATACTTATAGTCTAGTCAACGAAGACCCGCAATGGGACTGAAAAAACATTGAATCGTATAGTTTTGAAAATTGAATTGGGGGGCTCGTGCTGCCATCTTGGATTTCGTTCCCCATTTTTAGTTTTTCTGGAGTATCTCGAAAACTGTTCAGTTTTCAAATTGCAATTGATTCAACAAATTAAAGAGCATAAAATTCCCTACAAATACATGCATTTATTATTATTCTACCATTAATAGTTTCTGAGATAATGGGTCTCAAAATTTGCCACCATCTTGGATTTCATCCCCCTTTTTCTAGTCTTTTTTTGAATATCTCAAAATCTATTCAATTTTCAATTGCATGTAATACAACAAATTAGTGTTTGTAAAATTCCCTACAAATGCATGCTTTTATTTTTCTTCTAGTTTTAATAGTTTCTGAGATAGATTTAAAGAAAACTGAAGAGGGGGATGAAATCCAAGATGGTAACAAACTTTGAGATCCATTATGTCGGAAACTATTAAAGCTAGATAAAAAATAAAAGTATGTATTTGCAGGGAATTTTACGCACTTTAATTTGTTAGATCAATTGTATTTTGAAAACTGAATAGTTTTTGAAATATTCAAGAAAAAGTGAAATTGGGGAGGGATGAAATCCAAGATGCCTCCCCTCTCAGGTCAGGGGACTTTTAGTATGTTCATCAGGATCCCCTCACAAACATGTGTTCCAATTTTCAAATTTATGTAATTTAATGTTTTTTTCAAACCTTTCATTGACTGGACTATTAATTACCTTTTTTTCCCGCTCCCTCTTTCTTCAACAGTGGCCACCTTATATTGAAATACGGAAATAGTTATTCTGAAGGGGCAAATTAAATGGTTATTCAAATAAACTGGTAATTTTTTAATTTTAAGAAATGTTGAAAAAGGTCTCAGATTTTTATTGTGAATCTTATAAAAGTTGACTTAATTTTTGGTAATGGGAATTTGCATTACCAATTTTTTGTCAAACCAAATAAAAAATAAAACATCCTTTATTTTACATTAAAAGACATTGTGCAAATACAGAAATGAATATTAAAATTTAAAAAATACATATTTATATATATAAAATTGGAACAAAATATATATTTTAAATTTTTTCTTAAAAAATATGCATTATTATAAAACAGAAAACATCCTATGCTTAGAAAATACATGGTTCTATGTATGTATGTATGCATGCTTGTTCAAAGGTGCTTAGTCTTTTGGCTAAGGTGCTTAAAAAGTGCTTAATTTTTGCAGCAATTTCTCATTATGCACCCTGGATAAATATACATTTTAATTAGCAAAAGTTTTATAATGGTGTATATGCAGTTACTTAATAGTTTTTGTTATTGTGCATTTTGATTACATTTTAATCTGTACTTATAACAGGCAATGTTTGCGCACGTATGTGTGCGATGTCCAGACGAATCTATCGCACTTACAGCCATGAAATTTGGCAGTCAGGTAATCATAATGGTGACTCAATGCACATCGAGGCCCAAATTTTAAATTTTTTTCTATAAATTTTTTTATTTTATATTTGTGTTGCTTTTGGTGATTTTTCGCACTAAATTCTCAATAGCATTGTTTCAGATAATTGTACGAAAACAATAGATACACCATCGAAAAGAAAACGATTTCCATTCTAATGAAGTTTGTTTTAAATGGCTAACATAATTTACTGAATTTTGAAAAAATTTCAAAAAATAGTCGGTTAAGCATAAAAAATTTGATTTTGAGTTTCACTTTGCTATATCTAATGTTGTAATTTCGTTATCAATTTGAAATTTCTTGAAGTAAGAAATATAACTTTTCTCCATGATTTAAAACAAGAGCAGTTAAAATTGAACGGTTGGTTGATTTTAAATTAAATTTTTTGTGAAGTGTTAAAAAATGTTTGCTTCATAATTTTTTCCTTGTGATTCTTTGTAATCAAGGTCGCACGACGTATTTTCCTAACGTGCATTTCATCAAAACCACGTGACGTCATAATCCCTTTGCTTTCAATGCTTCAACAGATCATTCTTTTAATTTGTTTGTTTTTATTATACTTTTTGATAGCCAGGCATATGGCTGATATCTTTAGTTACAGAAGACTGAAAAATATGAAATATGTCTTCAAGGAGCTAATTACATAATGTGGCTTCAAAGTTTAAACCTGAAGTGGAAGATTTCATCGATTTTTTTTTTTTTTTCTTTTCTTCTTCTCTGATTCATTTTGGATATATTTAAATACTATAGAAATTATATTTGTCTGTATCTTTCGCGGCGTATTGTTCAATTTAAAATCGTTTAAAATTTTATTCAGTTTTCATTCTTTAACATTTTACCTGGTTTATGGGGATCAATGTTTTTAAATACAAAAAAAATTTTGAAAATATCGGTTTATTTAGTACTCTGTACTGTTCTCCTACAGTTCAAATACCATTATCGCGAAGAAAAATAAGTGGGAAAGTCAATAATTTGTATCTTTTGTTTTTAAAACTTTTTTGTGTGATTGTGGGTGATTTTCCATTTTGTTGAAGTCCTGATTCCATAGGCAATACCTTGCGAGTACTCGTAGTTGGTAATGAAAGCTAAAGAAGTTTTAGTTTTACCAATTATTAATTTCTGAAATTTGAGAATTAGAAAGGAATAATGTAAACACATTGAAAAAAAATGTCATTATTCTGAAAATATTTATTCGTAAATGAAATGTTACATCATAGAAATTTAAAACAAGGTTCATTTGAATAAAAAGAATGTGTGTCTTTCTCATTTTCTCAAAAAATTTAATAGCAGTTCTTTAAACAAATTAGAGAAGAACACAAATTGAATTTTCAATAGGATGCCCTTTTACTTTTATATTCCCATGTTGTGATTGCTTTAAATTGTCGGGGCATCATCAATTACCATTACTAGTTAAATTTCTTGTTCAAAATAATGAAGATTTATTCATTTAAAATATTGGTACATTATTTTTTAGTTAGATGTAACCAAGAATATGTAATCTAATAATAGGGTTCCCAAGTCGGATCTTATTAAGAAATTTTTAGTGTTCTAAAATTTATATTTCTCTCAGTTTGAGGAAAAACTGTGATTAATAATGAATTCTCATTTTTTAATTTGCTTGAGTAAATATGGCTTCAATTTCCTTTATAACTGGCAGACCTATAAACTAACATTCATTTTTGAAAATGCGAATAGATGCACATCAAGAAATGGTCATACACCAAACCTATATGAAATTATAATGCTTCAATTGCACTTTACTGATTTCAATGTACTCAAAATAATGATGAGTAAAAACTGGAGACTTTTCTCTATTTGCTAAAATATTTGGTTAAATCTTCAGTAACATTTTTTCTCTCCAACAGGCAGTGACATTGGTGAAACTCGGCTTATTACGTTTTGATTGTTATTTTAGTCACCTTTTAAAATGGGTTATTACTGTGATTTGTGTGTTTAAACTCTGCAAAGTTAAACAAGGAAACTGACTTCCTGTGCCTGCTGCAATCAGTTATATCTTTCTGGATATTGGAATTAAAATTAATTCAACAGGGATGCCACAGGCTCCTAAAAATCCATAACAGTATTGTGCTTGTCTATTACCCATATGATTTCTTGTAGTCAATAGATATTAATAATTTTAAACAGTCGTCCGTGCTTTGTTTACAGATTTATATTTTGTTTGACATTAGCAGTTTTCTTAATTAATGCTTTATCAAAGTTTTAGTAATAGATGAGTTTTAAAATTCAAAATATTGGTGACCATTTGAGAATATTGTTTGAGACAGTAATTGAATTTTCTTCAATTTATTCAGTGGCTGATTATCTGAAGATAAAATAACTTTGTTAGAATTTAATTTTCTGTCAGTAGCATTATAATACAGGGAGTATGAAGTGACACATTTCAAAAATTAATAATAAATACCCTCAAAGTGTTGGATCTACAATTTTTTTAAAAAAATGAGAGCACATCTCAAAAAGTTTTTTTCAGATAGGTAACATGCCATTTCAGTGGTCTAGGGGGTCGAAAATTACTGGAAATCAAAAATTTGTTTAGAGCCATTATCTGAGAAAATATTAAAGCTGAAAGATATTCAAGGTAAACTAAAAAAGAAACCAGAAAATATGCATTGGCTTTTGCTAATTGGTAGGCATAGCGTACAGAATTTTCTCTCTGTGACAAATTCAGAACGGCGTAACGTTGTGTTACCTTTCCAAAAAAACTTTTTGAGATGTACTCTTATTTAAAAAAAAAAAAAAAAAACCCCTTTAGACCTGCTAGTGGCCTCAACGCGGCAAGGGGGTGTTCCTGGGAGGAGTGGGTGATGTACGTTGGGAGTGTATTCTCCTGGTAGGGCCACCCAAGGCATGAAGGCTACTCCATTTTTCCCAGCTAACACTAACAGGTATAGAGGCAAAGTCAGACTTCTCCCTATGTGGTACCTCAATTGAAATTGAAGCTGCATCTCACCCGTAGTTATGAACCAGTCGCATTCTGATGTCATTGACTGTATTGGTGCCTCTGTGAGGCTGCTGTGGAGTGAAGGGGAAAATGGACTTGTGGTACTGTTAGAGCAACATGGTATCATGGACCTGGCCTAGTATTTGGACCAGGGGGACATGAAACAACAACAAAAAAACATAGTTCCAACATTTTTAATTTTTTAAATTAATTTTTGAAATGTGTCACTTTATTTGTGTACACCCTGTATATGTGCATTTATTAAGCTTAGGTTGATTGAATACAATACATTATTTGTTTGAGTGCTAATATATTACTTCATAATTAAAACTGTTTTATAATCGGAACTACTTAACCCTTTAATGCACTGTGTCCTATTTATAGGACAGTTACATTTCATAACTTCCATGGTTAAACTGAACGCATTCCATTGTTTTGTTTTTACTCTGTCTGACAAGTCAATATGCATTCCCAAATTTCTAAAGAATTTTCAGTTGGTATTTACCACCAGTTTGGCACTTACCAAAAATTTTGAAATCAGTGTGTCATCATTTTAATTTTTTTCGATTTATTTTTGAGCTTATACAAAGAATTTGAAAATAATCCTAGTTTTTTTATATTTTATTATATTTTTTAAATATTTAATACTAGCTGCCTTCGGCAACCAGCTTTATCGTTGAAAATAAGATTTCAACTGAATCTCTTATGCATAGTTTTATATTCATGGTTCCCTTAACAAAGTAGTTTTAAACTTCACATTGCTGTAGACATTTAACTCTCGTTCTTTCCATAGCCTTTCACTTGTTCTTTTCCTTGTTTACATCATAAAATATGCATTTGATTTCAACATTAAATTGGTGCAGCACATTTTGCGTCCATCAGCATGCTAATTCGCTTAAAACACGCTGATAAAAAGAATTAAAACATAGCAAAAATAATCTTTCAGTTTACTGGATTATTTCATTATATACTTACAACCTTGAGGACTTTCTTTATAGATTTCACAGAAAAATTGATCAAATAAAAGAAGAAAGTAAAATCCAGTTGGAACTTTTCTTAGCTTTCAACAATGGAAGTGTTATTTGTTAAAACAAAGAAAACGATTTGAAATGCGTTGCAACAATGAAAAGTATAGTTATAAGTTATGTCAAAAAATATTTTTAAAAATTTATTAAAATTGGAGAAAAAAATGTGCAACTTAATTGATATCATTGAAAAGATAATTTTTTAAATCTTCAGATCTAATAATTTAGGAAGTTATTAAGGAAAAACGCCAGAATGTAGCTTAATTTTTAATTAATTAAAATTTCCAAAAAAGGAGCTCCAAGGTGCACATTTTCCACCCTCCAAGGCATGTTTGTCCAAATTCCTTTGCTCTAGGTCTAGTGGTCTGTCCCATAGAGCACCAACACACATTCTCCTTTGTTATTAGCAGAGATGTATCTATAAAAAAAGTTTTTTTAATGATTTTCTACCAATTTTTCAATAATTTTTGTAAAAAATAATAAAGGAAAAAAATTGTCAGAATTTAATTTTATTTCACAGTTATGTTAATCTTGGTGTTTTTAACATAATTTAAGAGAAGTTTACTGAATTCTATGCTTAAAATTAAGGTGGGAATTAATGGGTTAAGTTGACATTACGGGAAAAACCATACAGCATATCATTATCCCAGATAAAATTGTTCTAAATATGATCCTAGTATACTCAAAAGTAAATTATGTGTCTGAACATATTTAAGTTTAAACATGGTTAATCAATATTTTGTGTAAAGAAGCCGAATATTCAATGTAGGAATAGTTTTGTTTTATGGAGATCTTTCTATAGCCCCAAAGGCCAGAGGGTTCCAGGTTTGAAATCCGATTCCACTGAAGATCCGTCGTGTACTGGGCCTTTTGCATGTTAAATCGTACATAGGGAGTCGAACACCCTCCCATTGGGGTGGTGCAGAAGTTTGGAGAGGGGGTGCCAGCTGAGGTGTCATCCTGATCATCTGACTGTGGTTCAAAATTATGTGGTCCGTCCCAAAATAGCCCACATGTTGTTTCAAAACGGGACGTTAATATACCTAACCTGTAGCCCCCAAATGCGTGAAAACAATTATTGTGTTATTCACTGGTGTGAGGGTTAACTTAATGGCTTTCTAAGTTTTGTCAAATTGAGTTGTCAGTGATTATAATTCTAAAATAATTACTATACATCTTTTTTTATTTTTCAGGAAGGACTGAGGCATATGCAGCCATGTTACTTAACAAAGTATTTTTCCAACTGTTTGTCTTTGTGGCGTCAAAGCGTCCCTAGTTTTTATTGTTCAAGGTTTATGTATTTGGTACTTGTTTATAATGCACTGTATATTATGAGTATATAATGATCAGTTTTAATTAAAATCTAATATTTAGTGTACATTTGTGTATAAAGCATGTATAATTTCTAATAAAAATTTATTAATACAGTGATCTCTCACTTATGCGCGTGCTCAGGGGACAGCAAAAAAAATGTGCATAAGTGAAAAACCACAAAAGGGAGCTTGAAAGTAAAACATCAATACAGTGTACATATATTGTTAATTAATACTATGTATATACTGCTGAAAAATGTAAATATAATTAGTTTCAAAATCCAAATACGTATATAACTTCCTTTAATTATTTTTTTAGAACACAAAGAAAATGGAAATACTTACCTACCCAAATTTCATTTCACTCCTATTACTCTCTCGCAAAATTTTTTACAATCAAGGATTGTTTTAGAATTTTCGTAAATTTTCAAAAAGGGTCTTTTCAAGTTCATCAAGACATGAAGGAATTGAACTGAAAATAGTGAAGCAGAGTTTCTAATGCTTCTAACGCTACTGTGTGAGTTGGAGGAACTTTTGCTGCATCTTCTTCATCATCGTTGTCCGCCTCTTCATCTTCTTCACCACCATTTATTTCAGCTACAACGTCTCCAATTTCCCGCAATTGAGCTGTGATTAAATTTGCATCAACAAATTCGTTGAAAGTACACCAGATACAGTATAGCAATCTTCTTCGTTTATGTCATTTTCACTTTCATTTCCTGGCTCCTCACATTCATTTTCTGCTTGAAACAAAATTCCTGCTTTCTTAAAGCAGCTTTTAATTCACTTCTCAGTGATGTTTCTCCATGATGAGCACAACATATGAATTGCGTCAAGAACAGTAACTTTCTTCAATTCATCTTTCATTGCACATTTTGTTTCTGACGCAGCCAGAAGTCGACAGATTCATGTTTTTCTGTAGTGCACCTTCACACAACGAATGACACTCAGATCCAAAGTTTGAATCTTGCTCATGCAATTCACAGGAAAAAACACAACTTCCATGTTGATAAAAGTTGGAAGATCTTGTGGGTGAGCAGGACACTCATCCATGAATAAGAGAACTTTCCATTTTCCTGTCGATTTTATGAAGGAAATCCAAGAAAATGTGCGATGTTATCCACACTGTTTTGTTGCTAGTGTAGTCTCAAGAAAGTTTCTTCGCGTTCTTAAAGCAGAGAGGTTTTTTTTCATCTGCCAATGACCAATGGTGGCAATTTTTCCAAACCATTGGCATTGCATGACAGTTAGTCTTTCTTTACTTTTTTCCCACCTTGGCATGGTTCTCCCTTGAATGTTAAGGTTCTGTCAGGCATCAGTTTATAAAAAAGTCCAGTTTTGTCACAATTGTAGATGTTTTTCGGTTCATATCCATTTACTAAAGTAGCCAAGTCTTCTTTCCATTGTTCTACAGTTCCTTCATTGACACTCGCACTTTCCCTAGAAAGGGCATGAGTTGCCAAGCTATGCCTATTTTTAAATTTTTCAACCCATCCATGTGATGCAGAAAAGTTTACCATTTCAAAACTCTTTGACAACTGTACGGCCTTATCCCTTAGAAGCTCAATGTTAACAGGAAGGTTCGAGGCATGAGCTTCTTTAAACCATTTCACCAAAACTTTCTCATATTCTTCGAACTTCTTGCCTTGAATTCTTCTTCTTATCTTCGACTGAATTCCACATTCTTGATGAGCTACTATTATCGCCTCCCGATTTTTTAAAATCCCTCTCAATGTCAATTCTGGGGCATTAAAATGCTCTGCTAAAGCTTTTTTTGAGGTGCAAGGATTTTCTTTGAATTTTTTCATAACATCCATTTTAAATGAAAACATTGTTTTTTTCAACCTTTTAAAATGGAACTGGTGGTTCTTTTGTTAGTGATCAATGCCAAGTGGTACATACCATACTAACCTCTCTAATTGGCTGCTGTATAAATGCGACTTTTACTGACGTCAATCGCAAGAACCCCCATGTACATCACTGTGTATAAGGTAGAGGAATGTGTTCCTGGAATCTGAACAATAGGGGAAGGGTGAGAGAATGCATTCCTAACAAAAAGGGGTTTTGTTCTGCTGAAAAAATTTGAACTAAGAAAATTTTTTCAACACTCATGAGTGAGAGGTGCTTTTTTAGTGTGGCGCATAAATGAATAAGAGTTATCATTGTTTTTCTATATCCCTGGCCGGGACTGTGAAAAAAACATGCATAAAAGAGAGTGCGTATAAAATGAGAGGTCACTGTATTTGCATTGTGGTCCAATTTTAGTGTGTGCGTTTGTTATTTACGTATTAAAGATGGCAATGTAATCCTGTGTGATTGTGGTCCAGATATAGCCAGAATTCCAGATTTTTATCTTTTTCAAATCCGGAATTTCAGAATTTGTGAAATGTAAACTCAGTATTTTCCACAAATTTTGTTTTAACCTTTTCAGTGTTGATGGTTTCCTTTTGAAACTAACTTTTTAAGAGCTTTTTGCATAGCCAAGAGGCTATCTATTTTTCATGTATTAGGAGAAAAAAATTTGTCTTTAGTATCTAATGAAGGCAACAGATGGCAGCACCAGCTTTTTTTTCCTTTAGTTTATATATCCATTAAAAATATTTTTAAAAAGAAACATAAATCTGTCTGAGCTTCTGAAAAAGTAGAATCAAAAATATGAGTCGGGGATTAAATAATGTAAAACTTTTAGACTGTTTGAAGTATACGTGAGGGATGAAACTTCTATACTGAAAAGAGTCAGAAAATCCCTCTCAAGACAATATTAGCGAACCATTTTCTTCCTGCTAGTAGTTCTAAATCTTCAGCAGTTGTTTTTAAATTGTTTATATTCTTTAGAATCTAATACAAGATCTGAGAGAAAAGCTATTGTTTACATTAGACTCTAGCTGATCTTGCTGAATTTTCAAATGTTAGAGAAGAAATATGTTAATGTAGCAATTCCAAGAACTTAAACTTGCCTTTAAAAATAAGTTGCACTTAGCATTTAAAAAATGTTTGACAATCTAAAAAGTATGTAACTTTATGAAATGTAGTGAAACATAAATTAATATTTAATTGAAATGAAAAATTGTCTTTTGCACCTCGAATGAAATTGTTTAAAAATGTTTTATGCTTATATGTATCACTTTAATGTTCTGGATTAGTTTAAATGATTTCAGGTGTTTACTTCATGGCAATATTTCAGGGGTATATTTTTATTATATTTTCAGTTAAAGCATAGTCCTTGTATGGAGTTTTATTTCCAAGACTTATGAATACCGTAAATAAAAATGAAAAAACAGGTCTTCTGCGAGCAAATCTGAACATAACTTTGCAATCCACTATTTTCTTGTACAGTTTCTAATCAAGATTGGAATATTCTCAGCCCACAGACAGAGATTTAGGCTTAACCTTCCAGTGGGCATGCCTGTACAAATTTTTACGACGTATCGTGCATCGTATTAAATATATATATCGTATTGTTTTACAAAAATAAGCGCAACTTTTATTTGCGTTATCTGTATTTTTTAGCTTAATAGTAAACGAAGATTTTATAAATAAAAATTGCACTTAAATTTATAAAAGAACAATATAAATATGTAATACGGTGCACAATGCAAGTATCTCTTGCATACGCACGCACGCTGGAAGGTTAAATCAATATATCTTGAAATTAAAGTAATTCAAATTCACTGATTTTCCAAAGGCAAGAAAACAGCAAGAGATATAAAATTACCAATTTTGATCTGCACTTTTTTTTAACACTTGGAAAATATTTTTGATGTTAAAAAAAATTACTCTGAAAATATATATTTTTACCTTTTGATAACAATTTTTAAATACAGTCGAACCGCGTTATAGCGAACCTGGGATATAATGAACCCTCGGTTACAGCGAACCTTTTACATGGTCCCAACTGAAGCCCTATGTTAATAATGTATTTTCATATGTTTACTACAAACAGCAAACGCTGGAGACTCGGTTGCAGCGAACTGAAAATTTCTAAAACTTCAAACTTTTACTTGCCCAAAGGGACATTCTTTACTAATTGTGCTCAAGTCAACCCAACTTCTACAAGAGTTACCCCTTTTGCATGAAATACTCTGGTCCAGAGACCACATTCCTAGCCTATTGTACCTTTGTTAGAGTCGCTGCTAACCCCATAAGTGGGACAAAGGAACAATAGGCAAGGCTCTTTACAGTTTCTATCTCCCCTCCTCCCCCTGGTGGACACCAGGTCTGGTGTCAACCAGGGTCACCTGGGGAAGTGAGTGAGGAAGATATCGTGGAATTAGTTAATGAAAAAAATAACTCTATTGTAGATTCGTCTTCAGATATGGAGGAAGAACAAGACGAACCAGGGCCTTCAATTGCAGATGCAAAAGCACGAACATGTTGTGGACCTGTCTACGAACATGTTGTGGACCTGTTTAAAATAGTTGATAAACAAATTGATGAGTTGTATATAAAATCGAAAACTTTTCAACCAAAAATAACTTTTTTTCAATGTAGTGGATTAGCAAATGAGTAAAAAAAGATAAATGTGTAGTTTGTTTATTATTGAGTATATTATTTAATACTTTATTTGTCCCTAATTACTAATGAAAATATTATATTATTAAGAAGTTTATTATAGAAGTAGTATCTTAGCATGTTGGGACATTTTTTTTTTTTTTTGCAAATACGGATACAGCGAACCTCGGTTAAAACGAACTTCTGAGTCGGTCCGTTGAGGGTTCGTTATAACGGGGTTTGACTGTATATGTGCTTCTCGGAACTTTTCCAAACTTAGTTATATTAACATCCTGTTTGAAGCAATACGAAGGCTATTTTGGGACAGACTTCATAATTTTGAACCATGACAAGGATAACACCTCAGTCGGCACCTCTCTCTCCAAACTTTTACACCACACCAACTGGAGGATGTTTGATCAATGACCATGTTCAAATGTTAGGGAAGAAACATGTTAATGTAGCAAATTTTATTGTAATTTAATGTGTACCAGCCCACATGCACGGCAGTTCTTTATTAGAATCGGGTTTCAAACCTGGAATCATCTGGCCTAATAGCTGAGACCTTACCACAAGGCTAGCACAGTCCCATAAACGGTGGTGGCTCATTCATTAGGACTGTAAAGCTGCAGCACCCCCTGAAATTATTTTTTTAAACTTGTATTTTTCATTTTTAATCTTATTTGCTTACTTTTTCACTCTTAGAGTTACAAAAATGCAAAAAAAGTAATAAAAAATTGGGAAAAAAAGGTTTAAAATGAATCCAAACAAAGAGAGACGCAGGTCTGAGCTGCAAAATAATCTGCCTCCCCCGAAATAGATTCACTGAAAACCCAGAGTGAAAATGCATCTCTTTCTTCCTTTAACTTAGACGGGCTATGGGCTGAAAATCAACACAGGCACTGAGTCAACTGAACGGGAAAAGAAGATGCTCTTTTTAATATATCTTACTTTTATTTCCTCACTCTCACACAAGTTGCAATCTAATTGGCTGTTTACGAGTTTTGGTTCGTGTTGCGACGACAGATTCAAGCAAATAATACTATTCTAAAACTTTCAATTTTTAGAGTATTTCAGTAAAAAATATATTTAATATGTTTTAGCTTAAAAATAAATTTTCTGTATATGAGTTATTTGATATTCATTTTTGAAAGAGTGTTATTGAGTGAACTGGGCAAGGAGGGAAGTGTATATGTGGAGCTCCGATTATTATTATTATTAATTTTTCGTCAGAGGAATCGTCACATCCACATTCACTCTAATTTTTGTTAGTAAAACTAATAGAAAATGTCATATACTGGTTATTTACTTTGAAAAGCAGAAAATTTCACATTTGGAGTTGGAATTAAAAAATCTGGCATACTTGGAGATAAAGTAGCTTTTAAAATTGTATTCTCTTGATAAACATTTTTTTGCAGCCCTCCTTGTTTCTGAACTCACGAGCTGCCACTGCCCATATCTTTTCCAAAATCAGTGCATCTCTCAACTTAATTGAGACTTTAGTAATAGTTATACAACAAATGAATTATGGTTTTGCAATTCCAGTTAAGATATGAAATAGACCTATCTTGGCTGTTGCCAATATGTTTTGTCTGAAATTGTTTAAATTTATTTAATTGCAATCATTTTTGCCAATGTCCCTATAAGTTTCTGATGTACTTTTGTCCTATTGTAAAGTAGTTACTAATGAGTATTTTTTGCTTAGGAAAAAAATGATGAAATTTTATGATTTTTACGAAAACTGGGTGTGTAGGGATTCATTACTGTTTCAGAGGAGAAATTATGACTAATGCTTTACTTTGGTAATGCTCATTTTCCTCACAACAGTGCAAAATCATATAAAAATTTAAATTAATTTTTAAAGAATTTATTATTACTAAAATATTTTTTTAAAAAAATGGGAAAATGTAGTTCAGAGTACTTTTAAATCCCTTTCGCTTGTATTTATTTTCTTATTACACTTATGTGGTAAAAATAAAACAAGATATAGACAAGACAACTAGAATTTTTTTTTTTAAATTGAGCAAATTAGAGGGGGGGGGGATTACAACAATCAAACTCATTGCACTGAGAAGATCATTTTTTAAATTTTAAGATAATGTAAAAATAAATTTGTCTCAATATTATGTTCAGAGGTTATCGCAAGATAACATCAAAATAACGAAATTAAAAGACAATGGCAAACTCACTAGTAAAGGTTTTTTGTTGTTGCTTTTATGGGATTTTCAATGATGCCAGTTGAGGTCGAAGAAGAAAAGTTTAAGGCAGAGCAGTGATTTCAAAAATAATGAAGGAAGCCTTATATCGCGCTTTTATTTTACTTAAATATTTCATCTTTGTAAAGATTGAATTTTATAATCGATTTTTCACTCATATCCTGGTGTTTTGAAATTTTGTGCACTTGTGTATTCTTGATGACAATACACTGTGTTAATATTTTCAGGACTTAATATTATGTTAAACATTTTGATTCCATTCAAGAGGCTCAACCTCATGATGCATATGGGTAACAACTAAGATGATACTAAATTATAAGTTGAAGACTTAAAAAGTACAGTAGACCCCTGGAAATCTGAACTAATTGGAACTGGCCTTTATTTAGATTCTGGGGAATTCGGATTATCTGGGAAATTAGATAAAAAATACTCTTGATCACTCTACCAAATGAAGTAGAATATTGACTCTGGTTGCTCTGTGAAGGCATGCGGAAAAAACATGCAGCGATTCGCACGGTACAGTGGCAAACAAGTTGAGGGTAAAAAGAAAGATATCTGAGTTTGTTTCTACTAATTAAGGTGCTTTATTCGTTCTTAAAGACCAATACGAATACTTCTCTTAAGTTTGGAATAAACATTAGCTTTGTTTCTGATTCGTAATTGTTCTTTTTCCTTCATTTTTCAGTAATTTTTTTTTAAAAAAAAAAGGTGTACGGAATATCCGAAATTTCGTATTCCCGGTGTTCTACTGTAGTAAATAATTAAAATAAAGAATACTTTTTAGTACACTAATAGAAGAGTCTTTTTGGCAACTGTTTTTAATTTATTTCGTGAAAGAATGAAAGCATTATTTATCGCTTATAAATGCAATTTCATAAATTTATTTCGCTATATATGTTGTAAAAATTGCATTTATCTGTGTCTTTTATCAAAAATGCTATTGACATTTTGTGGAATTATATCTTTAACTAGCAATACGCGCACGGCGTTGCCCGTGGAATCAAGACTTCAAAAAAGCGGGCGAAAAAAAGTGCCCACAATGGCACGAAAAAATTTTGAAAACAAAATCAAAACAAAAAATATACATTATTGATATTCCCGCTTATTTTTCTTCGCGAATGACGTCACCTGCCGCGAAGAAGGTCGCGTTGCAACAATGCATTGTGGGATGGTCCGGAGAAGCTCTCGCTACGAAAAAACTGTTTGAACCGATCAGGGAAAAATTAATTTTTAAAAAACGAAAAAAGATATTTTAATAGTTCTTGTTTTAAATCCGACATAAACGTTCCATTTGTAGGCTGAAAAAAAATGAAAATTATAGAGATGTTAGAACGTCAGATGCGATAATTTAAAGAAATCTTTATTAAAAATTACCATAAAAGTGACTATTTTTCAAAATTTTTTCAAAATTCAGTGAATTACGTTAGAAATCTCTCTCCAAAACTAACTTCATTAGAACGGAAATCGCATGCTCTTTTCGATGGTGTATATATTTTTGTCGTAAACTTATTCGAAACTATTCTATTGAGAAATTAGTGCGAAAAATCAACCAAAATAACACAAAACATTAAATAAAAAATTTTCTAGATTAAATTTTAAAATTTCGGCTTCGAGGTGCATTCAGTCACCATTACGACTACTTGTGTGCCAAATTTCAAGGTTGTAAGTGCGATAGATTCGTCAGGACATATAATATTATAAGTATAGATGCATTGGAAGAGAACAAAGATTTTTTTTTTTTTCGAAGTAAGTCAGAATTTTGTGTTGTCACAGCTGCATGTATGAATACTAATTGAAACTGAGCTAAATATTTAAAACCATTCTTTTTTATATATATTTAAACTTCAAAGAATTTAAATCTGAATAGTTTTCCCTCCCCTATCTTGGATACAACTATTGCAAAAGTCTAAGTGAATCTGTCTTTTAACTTCCGATTTTTGACATATTTTTAAGGTGATAAATGAATTTTATCTCTGACTTTTTATTTTAGTAAAGGGAAATAATCTTGAATAATAGATTGATTAGTTTGTCTGGATTAGCTCACATCTGTATCTTATGTTGATTGTTATCTTTGTTTGTTCTGACAACTGGCTGATACACTGATAAGAGTTTTGTTGGAACTGATAAATAAAAAGGTTTTTTTTTTTTTTTTTTTGCAAAAGATAAATACAGTTGAGTTCAGAAAATTCGGATTCCATAACAATAGCAAAGTTAATATTCGGAGTAAAGTTCGAAAAAAAAAAAGTGCATGAAACTATTGCTAAAATCACTTATGGAAGGAAGGATGAAGGTTTGTTCTCCGGCGCATGCTCCAGAACGGGGTTCTTAGCTTGTGCCGAGTTAACAAAAACAATTCTCGAATACCACACAAAATCACATGTTTCTCGAAACTGAGTTTTCCTCCAGATAAGTGATGTACAGTGATTGATTTTTTTTTAGTGTGAATTGACATTTGATTTATTGTTTAGCAACGGATTCGAAACCGTCCGCGCTTTTGGGCATGCGCCGGGCGGAGTTATTTTCATCAAAATAGGGGGAAAGTGAAGAATAGAAGGGTGATGTTTAGATTTTACTGAGCGTGATCTAACAAAGATCTCCAGAAATGCGCTCATATGACTCATTGCCTGACACTCCTTTCCGGTGTAAAATTGTCCAAAAGTGGTAGTCTCGGAATCCGTTGCTGAACAGTAAGTTGGAAAGAAACCTCACCTGGTTTTTTTTTTTAAATTACCGATAGTTTATAAGCTGTTAATGTTAGTTTTTTTTCCCGTGCGATGAAATTTTTCAACAGTGTTTTGAGTCTTATGCATGGAATTGATTATATATGAATGAGATAACTGTACTGAAGAACTCGGATTTTCAACAGCACTAGGTCATTAATTTACGGAAATGGAATCCAAAAGCATCGGCTGTACGAGAAACAGTCACGCTTAATTCGAAACTGTGCTGGAAATCACTTAGTCCCAAGGTGAAATAAGGAGTAAGCTCCCAATAGCGTAGCGACAGTAGGTGTCTCCCTGTGCTTAATATGATCTTTTATGCCTCCTTTTTCATCATTGGCGTAGAAAGGATAAATGGCGGCTGGATTGGAATTAATTTTTCGCATGTTTGGCTTCAAAAACTAATGTAAAAGCACTAATGTTTTGCCCCTATGGCAACTGAGGCATCTACGTCCCCTTGCCCACCCCCATCGCTACTCCACTATAAGTGCCGCTCTATGCCTCTGTTGGAGCTGGAAGTTTTACAGCGTAAGTTTCATCATAGAAAAAAAAATCACAAATTAGCACTCTTATCTTGTCTATTTATTTTCTCTCGGCTTGAACTATTTTCTTTGGCTTTATTTATTTGAAATAATTTCACTTCATTTATTTGTGAGTAGAAAATTATTTCTGGTTGTTTTGCTGTATTAATTTTTTCTCCTTTTAAATTTCTTGCTATTTGCATTATTCCTCAACGCCTGGTGTCAGTAGTGGCTCCTCCATTAGGGCTGCAGTACCCTCCTAAAATTATTTTATAGCATGTTCTTTATTTATTTATTTCGTTTTTAGTCTCATTAGGTTATTTTTCAACATTGAGAGTTAAATTAACAATGGAAATCATATAACTATTAATTTGACCTGTCTTTACGGACATACAAATTTTGATACAAAAATTCAACACAAGGTGCACTGCTTCATAGGAAAAAGGCTAAAACAACCAACACAATTTCAAATTTCCTATACGCAATTTCTTGATTGATAACTAAATAACATTAAAATAAAATAATAATAATAAGGAAAATAAAGAAAAAAAAGAAATATATATATGCAGGAAGCCACAAATTAAAACCTAACCATACAACACACTGCGTCACAAGAAAAAGCCTAAATCAACCGATACACAATTTCTTATCACAATTTCAAATTTTTCTATACCTAATTTCAAACTTTCCAACACACAAAATTTCTTGGGTAATAACTAAATAACATTAAAAAAATATAAATAATAAAAAAAAATTAGCCGAAGAAAAATGGAAAAAAGAATATAGGAAGCCACAAATTATAAACCGGTACCATATAATAAATCTATATTTATAAAAGGCAATGTTTGTGTGTGCGGGCGATGTCCAGACGAATCTATCGCACTTATAGCCATGAAATTTGGCACACAGGTAGTCGTAATGGTGACTCGAAGCCCGAATTTTAAAATGTAACCTAGAAAATTTTTTATGTAATATTTTGTGTTGTTTTGGGTCATTTACGGCTGTAGTATCTTTTCTAATGATAGTTGAAAAACAATCAATACACCATCGGATAAAAAAAACAATTTTCTTTCTAATGAAATTTGTTTGGACTTGTTTTTTTATACTGAATTTTGAGAAATTAAAAAAAAAATAGTTAGTTTTGCCGACGAAATTTTGTTTTCGTATTTAAATTTACTGCACCAACCGTTCTAACAGCGTTATCTTTTTTTTTTGATGTAATGAATGGAATATTCCCCCCGATTTAAAACAAGAACGGTTAAAATATCTTTTATGGTTGAATTTTAATTAATTTTTTTCTGAAGTGTTAAAATATTTTCGCTCCATTTTTCCCTTCGTGATTCTTCGTAACCAAGGTCGCGATGTTCTATTCCCAGCACGCATTTCGTCGAAATCACGTGACGTCATAATCCGCTTGCTTTCAGCGAGATTTTGCAGGTCCGTCGTCGCACCGACAGATTAAGGTTTTAATTTGTTTGTTTTTATACTTTTTGATAGTCGAGTGTACAGGCTGATATCTTTAGTTCCAGAAGACATGTTCATTCTGCGTGTACTTTCGTTGAAACTGAAGAAAATGAAACATGACCTCAGGGAGCTGTTTACATAATGTGGCTTCAAAGTTTAAACCTGAAGTTGAAGATTGTATGTTTTTTTTTTTTTTTAAATTGCTGAAATTCAGGATCTCATGGGCAGCGCCGTGATAGTACTGCTAATCAAAAATAAACAAACCCAGTTGCGGCTAGTATACAACGGAAATGAAAAAAAAGTAACTAAAAAAACACAGGAAATGAACCAATAAAAGTAGAAGATATACAAGTTGGGACTGCGCAATAGCTAAGGGGCGTGTCGGAAGGCGAAGACCGTCGTTTCCTTCCATTCATCCCGTGGCTCGGCTGCTCAAGCCGCAGCCCAGGTTTCGCGCACGGCCAACTATTGTTAGCAACCAGGGTTGCCAGATCAAAATAGCAAAATAAGGCCAAACCGCCTTCTTAAAAATAAGGCCAAATTTGACAAATTGATTGAAAACGTTATTTGCTATTAGAAAAACAGCTATCCTTTATGAAAACGAATCCCACTTGATAGGCATATGTTCAATGTTCTATTATTGAATTAAGATTTAAGTGAAAGAAATTTAAAACATCCTTGTTCTATTCGGGAGCTATTTCGTTTGACAGCTCATTATATATCATTTGAAATGTGTAATATCAAAAATTTATTAAAAAACAATAGAATAAGTAACTAAAAATTGTTCTAAAAGTCATTAACGAAAAAAGGGCTAAAAATGAATTTAAGGCCAATGGAAATTCCTAAGGGCCAAGGGCTTCTATAATTTGGCCTTAAAAAGGCCAATATGGCAACCCTGCTAGCAACGGATTCGGAAACCCTCCGCGCTTTTGCGCATGCGCCGGGTGGAGTTACTTTCATTAAAATAGTGGGGAAGTGAAGAGTGGAAGGGTGATATTTACATTTTACTGAGCGTAATCTAATGAACTCCGGAAATGCGCTCATATGACTCATTGCCTGACACCTAAAATCGTTCAAAAGTGGTAGTCTCGGAATCCGTTGCTGAACAGTATATGGTGTACCTTTTTTTTCTCCCTCCCACCCAAGGCTCGCCTTCTCTGTCTTGATTTTTTTCCCCTCTCCTTTTTTCGTTCGCTTTATTTGATTCTTGTTTCGCTTTCACTTTGTCTTGACAGAAACCCGTCTGCTTTAATAATCATTTTGTAGGAGGCCATTTATCGAAAAAAGATAAGTCGATAATTTTCTAAAATATACCTTAGATAATTACAATTAAAAATTTGGGTCTATTTAGTGGTGAATCAGTTGTTCATTTTAAATTGTGTTTCACTTGTATCTCTTTTAGAAATCCTGTTCCAGAAATATTTTTTCCTGCACTTCTCGTTTCTGAGTTGACGAGCCGCCACTGAGGGTTGGAATACATCTCCAGACCTTCGTTCTAGTGTTAAATGGCAAACGACATTTTGCATAGACGTCAAATTCTGCCATTTTATAGCATTAAAATGAAGAAAATTTAAAATTTTGCATTCAGTTTGAGAACGTTGGTTTAATAAAAGAAAAAGGCGTTCGGGGAGGTGTATGTCAACTGCTAAAAAATGTCATATTCGAGGGTTGCCATAATTGCCAAGCATTGATACGGAACGTTTAGGTGCTAAATAAATAAAACATGAAAAAATTGAGTAGGTAATTGGTGCCTTAAAATGCATGTAATACAAGTTTTAGATGGGTAAAACTATAAAAATCGATGATTTCTTTTTTAATAAGTACATACAACTTTTCCCACAGCTTAGTTTTAGTTTTTATATTACTACTAGCTGTATGGCCCGGCGTTGCACGGGCTAAATCGAATAATACCTGAGGTCACGTGACACATGCCTAATGTGTGTTATAATATTGTTGAAGTGTATTGTATTAGTGTTTTCACCTCCTGCTTCAGCTGGGTGTAGATGAGAGCTCCGGTGATAAATTTGGCCATGAATTCTGAAGCAATACGCTCCTCTCCCTGTAGACGGTACAATCTGTGCACCCATTGAAGCACTGGTATGACCTTATGTTATTTTCGAAATGCACTGATAATTCATCGGAGCCATCCATCAATCCTTTCATTTCCACTGGATAAACTGAAGCCTGCTCAATTATATTTCCATTATGACAACAATGAGTGTAAATTCCTCTGGTATTCTTTTCATCCTGGAAATACAACCCTCCGCATTTCAGACAGAGATTGTCCATTTCTCCACAGTTGTGTTCTTCAGTTCAGAACAGTTCTAGCTGCATAAAAAGTTTGTATCTGATGGTGATTTTGTCCTTCAATAACATGTCCTTCATAACATCTCTTGCATGTTGTAGCATGGCTGACAATCGGCTATTTCTTTGTTCGTCTGTTCCTTCGGTTCTTCTCTCCTGGCCACGTTGTGCCATTATTGCCAATCGGCTATTTCTTTGTTCTTCTGTTTCTTCGGCTCTTCTCATCTGGCCACGTTGTGCCATTACTGCCAATCGGCTATTACTTGGTTCTTCTGTTTCTTCCGCTCTTCTGTCCTCGCCACGTTGTTCCATAGTTGACAATCGGCGGCTTCTTTCTTCTTCAGTTTCAACAACTCTCCTTTCACGTTTTCTAATTGCCTCCCGTCTACTGGCAGCATCCCCTGTAATTCCTCTTTTTCTTTTAGGCATCGGAAAAAGCGAGAATTGAACAAAGCAAAAGTAGTAACTTCCAAATATCAGCTTAAAATAGAAGCTTCCACAAATATTTAAACTTTATCAAATCAATGAATAATGATTAAAATCACTAACATAACTAATCTCTATCTTTCGGCACATAACTTTACAGAAATAATACACCCCTTTTAATTTCGTTAAAATGATTTTGTTGGACGTTATATCACGGGATTAAAAAAAGAATTTATACACTTTCAACAATACATTTTTTTTATTTCTGTCAGCGTCACTTTTTTATTGTTGTTGTAACAATGTTCTTTAAAGTAAACGACTTCAACAATAAAATAAATTTTGAATTGCGCTGTAACAATGAAAAGTATTGTTATAAAGTATCCCAAACAATGAAAAGCATTGTTGTCAGTTAGTTTTTAATTAATATCTTTTTCACTAATTAAAATTTCGATATTTAAATGGCCGAAATGGCTTCCCTGGATTATTCCCCATCTTTTGGTACCTTCCGCGCGCTTCTCCGTTCGGCGGTTCGTGAGAAGATAGAGGGACATACATACATACATACATACATACGTTTGTTTACCTTCGAATTTTAATAGAGTAGATATACGAGTTTTTAATTTACGAACTGATGTAGGATTAACAAAGCAAAACATTCGGTCAAAAAATTCCCGTCAGGATGAGCGGGACTCTACTGTATATCATAGTTGACATTAGTTCTTTTGAATTAAAGCCATTCAATGAAATGTTTTCACATTGAAGTTACTGAAACAAATAAATAGTTATTTTTGAGGGGGAAAAAATCAAAATTAAGATTTATGAAAAATTGCTTCTATAAACCAAGTAAAATTCTATAAAATGAAAACCTAACGAGATTTCGAAGACACCAATGCATTTCAGCCGTGGTGAGGCGGTTTCGTTCGATGGAAGCTTCACGCTGAACTTTTGTTCTTGCTTCGGGATTTACTTTTTCGATTGACTGTTTTTTCTTCGGCTGCATATCGAAGGCGAATATGCAGCTGTTGAGATGAGTATATGAGAATAGTAGAGCAAAGTAAAAAAAATTTCACACTTGGAAAAGTAAAAATAATTCCCGCTAAAATGGAATAACTGAACCAATTTAATAGTTGTTCCTGATATAAATTGTGAATCGTCTGCTTTTAAACTTTTTTGTCGTCTTCCAGAATTCTGCTTATGTATTCTGACAACAGTTCTTCGTCTGTATTCTTGATCGCTATATGTTTAATGTCCATATATTTGTGCATAAAATTGATTTTAGAAAAATTATTAAAATTAGAGAAAAAAAATTGTAAGGAAATAAAACGGGTGTCACTGAAAAGTTAATGTTTCGAACATTAAGATGGTGTCAAAATAGTTTTTGTGAGATAACATTTTCGGTAGATATGGCAGAAAAACGCCAAAATCTTGCTCAATTTTTAATAAACTGAAATTTTAATTAACTTTTGGGGTTGATTGAAAGTTGACAGTGATCTTTCTCTTGTTTTGAAGAGCACATGTGCCAAATTTCATCAAGATTGGGCAAAAACTGTAGATTTGTGTAAGGAACACACGCACACATAGACACTCTGCTTTATCCCACTCTCTGCACGGATAATCCGCAAACCGGATTATCCGTGCTCATTCCGGATTCACAAAAAAAAATTTTAAGAGAAACATTTTCAAGCTTATCATGCATGTAAAATCAATGTTGATGTTCGATCGAGAGATTCATTCCGTGAAACTAGTGAGCCGTGACGGCGGAGGCTAGAGAATAGATTTTTTCTTCCTCCAAGTTCAATCTCTACCGGTTCAACCCCTAATTTCCCGAGAAATGAATCGTCCACTTCCTGCTAGCTCGTTCTCGTACGAACACGCTTCTTTCTGACACGTCATTCTTTAACTTCTTCGTCTTCTCTCACTGTCGCATGTGTTCCTTTAGTTTTTGCGTCTTGTTTGTCGTCAGTTAGTAGCGTGAAATTTTTTACTGGTAAAAATGAGTGGTGTGAAACGAAACGAAACATTTTAAATGTTAAACAAAAATTAGAAATCCTTTAAAAACTTGATAATGGAGAATCAGCTAGTATTTATGCAGAAGATGTACTAAATGAGGGAAATACAATTTCTCATTCTGCTGCTCTACAATGTGTGGAAGCTTTGTTAGATTATATGGGACAAAGAGGATTTGATTACGGTGACATTACTGCGGTTCGTAAAATATGTGTCGATATACGACAAGAGATGAACAAACAGCAGAAGTAAAGACGCATAAAAGATTTTTTAAAGCAGTAAATGTTAAAAGGAAAATTCCTAGTTTGATGTTATACTGCATGCAAATGTAAGTTAATTTTTATATTTTTGTACTGATGTTGATTTTTTTTTAATAAAAAAGGAGTTTTCGGATTATCCGTGTTTTTCTATTGTCCGTGCGACCCCTCCCGGTGATTAACCCGGATAATCGGGAGTGCACTGTTGATATTGTTGTTCTTATCCTACGAAAGAAGTCTCCAATGGTAAGATCCTCCTGTACTTTTAGGTCAGTGAATCATAGCTTCTGAGACCCTATCTCTCGCCCCGAAGTGTTGAGTCACGTGTTTGTCGTACTATCACGAGACCTATAATATACGGGTTCACCACCGTGTCTGGTTCACTTGCGAGACAACAGTTGAGCGTCCGATGTCGGACGATTTATTATAAAAATTTAAATGTGTGCATATATTTTTCAAAAAAAGCAGCGATGGTTTTATAATTTCTATTTGATGTTCCTCCGGTGTTTAACAACCATATACTAATTTGCAGGTAATTACTCTTTTTTTTTATGGATTTCGTTTTATTGTAGATGCTCAAGTTTAATTTTTGCTCTAAATCAGTGGTTCTCAACCCTGTTGAGAAAAGCACACATTAACGTTATCCATGAGCCCAAAAAGATTTGTGTGAAGCTTCATATGTAGCTAAATGTGATATTTTTTTCTGTTTTATATTTGCCAATATATGTGAATTATAGGCATAATTTTTCAAACGGACATCATATCTGTTGTTCTGACCCTCTATAACTATTATTAATAAATTAAAACTATGCAGTATTTTTTAATACAGCATTGAAATGTACTTGCATGTGATTTCACACTTCAAAACGGCATCTGGAATGCAAATTCTCTTAGAAATCTAAAGTGTTACTGAGATGTGCATATAATTATGCTTAATTCTTTTTATAAGTTTAAAAAATGCACTGTAATGCACATCATGATGGTACTGTAATGCACATCAAATGTAAACGTTTGCAGTCACGGGAAAAAATAGACAAAACAATTTTTATTCATTGACTGATCGACTTTTATCATAAAGTATTCTGAGATAAAATTGTGAAAATCGTGACGAAAATTGCAGATATCATATTCGCTTGACTTCTGCTTTGTTGTCTGAAACAAATTAATGTTTTAAAATAAATTAATAACTAATTAATATTTTAAAATAAATCATCTGAAATCTATTTATTACTGACTAGCCGACTTCGGCGACCATCTTGCTCACCGGGAATACTGATTGTGTTTAATTTCATTTGGGTCTCATATGTATAATTTGATAGTATTCATGGTTAGCTTAACAAAGTAATTTTAAACTTCAAATTGTGATAGGCATTTAATTTATATTCTTTTAGAAACCTTGCACCTGCTCATGAACGTCCGTTCATGAGCAGGTGTCCGTAATGCAGTCAAATAATTGTCCAAGTGTCCATGTCGTTTAACCAGTGGCGTAGCGAGAGTAAGTGGCGCTAGAATCAGTGGTGGCTCGTGAGCTCAGAAACGAGGAGGGCTGCAAAAAATGTTTATCAAGAGAATACAATTTTAAAAGCTACTTTATCTCCAAGTATGCCAAATTTTTTAATTCCAAATCCAGATGTGAAATTTCCTGCTTTTAAAACAAAGTAAATAACCAGCATATGACATTTTCTATTAGTTTTACTAACAAAAATTAAAGTGAATGTTGATGTGACGATTCCTCTGACGAAAAATAATAATAATAATAATCGGAAGTCCACATATACACTTCCCTTCTTGCCCAGTTCACTCGATAACGCTCTTTCAAAAATGAATATCAAATAACTCATTTACAGAAAATTTATTTTTAAGCTAAAACGTATTAAATACATTTTTTACTGAAATACTCTAAAAATTTGAAAATTTTAGAATAGTATTGTTTGCTTGAATCTGTCGTCGCAACACGAACCGAAAGCGAAACTCATAAACAGCCAATGAGATTGCAACTTGTGTCAGAGTGAGGAAGAAAAGAAAAACATTAAATAGAGCATCTTTTTTTCGTTCAGTTGGCTCCGTGCCAGCCAGAGCTGTGTTGACTTTCAGCCCATAGCCCGTCTAAACTAAAGGAAGAAAGAGTTGCTTTTTCACTCCGGATTTTCTGCTCAGTGAACGGATTTCAGGGGGGCAGATTATTTTGCAGCTCAGACCTGCGTCTCTCTTCGTTTGGATTCATTTTAAGCCTTTTTTTTTTCATTTTTTTCCATTTTTGTAAGTCATTGAACTCTGAGAGTTGAAAAGTAAGCAAATAAGATTAAAAACTAAAAATACAAGCTTAAAAAATAATTAAAGGGGGTGCTGCAGCTCTAATGGACGAGCCGCCACTGGCTAGGATCATAATGTGATTTTTTTTACCCCAGTCGTCGTCAGTGGCCTAGCAAGCGTAATTGATGCCCGGGGCGTGATTTATTTTCAAGCCTTCTCATCATATTTTGTTTTAAAAATAATGTAAACTCAGTAATGTTTTGACTCCGTGGCGCTCCCTAAGTCTGGCGCCTCGGGTATCAGCCTTTGCCCCCTGGTCGCTACGCCACTGCCTCTAACATCCAACTGCATGTTGTTGCTATCAACTTCACCTTTTCTTCAATAAATAAATAAATGCCTTTGATTCCAACATTAAAATGGCGGGGCGCATCTTACTTCCAACAGCATGTTACCTGGATTACAAAATGCCTATAAAAAGCATTAAAGATTAGCAACCGCAATCTTTGAACTTATCGGACAAACTTCTTAATTTACTTAATATCCAAATATAACTTTATTTACAGATATCATGAAAAAATTTATGCGTGAAAAAATAAAGTAAAATTCATTACAATATTACCAAAGAATATAAAAAAAATAAACATGATCTTCATTCCGTGACTTTCAACAATCTAAGAGAAACACACAATTAAATATTTATATAAACAACGAAAACAGTTCTAATTTCATTGTAACAATGAAAAGTATTGCTATAAATTAAGCACAAAATATTTTTACAAATTTGTTAAAATACTCTAAAAGTCGGACATTGAAATCACATCATACCAGTGAAAAGATTTTTTTTATTTTAAGGTGGTGTAAAAATTATTTTTGTGCTATAATGTTTTCGAAAGTTATCACCAAAAAAAGAGAAAATTTTTAATTAACTAAAATTCTAATTAAAATTTCGAAAAAAATCGCTTTTTGGTGCACATTCTCACCATCCAAAGTATATTTACGCTGAATTTCGTAGCTGCAGATCCAGAGTTCTTCCCTGTAGAGCGCCAATACACAGACACACGCACATTCTGCTTTATTATTAGTAGAGATTCAGAAAAACTGCATTGGCAACCTTGATGCTGAAGGTTTTATGAAAGTCGAACGTGAAATTAGAATAATCACATATCAATAAAAGCAGAAACATGTTCTATATGCGTGGTCATTTATTCTATTTTGATATGCGTTGTTTTCTTTCTTTTGATATGTTTACAAAATATTTAGGAAACTTCATGAAAATTACAGTCATGTCCCGATTGTTCCAAAATGTTATATTATCTGAGGTAGATTATTTTTATGCCATTTTAATTTTTAAAAATAAACAATGAAAGCATTTTTGTCAGATAAAAGCAACTAAACAATTTCGTTTAACAATAACCAGAATTAAGTTAACCTTAAAAGAATAAAAAATCCAACTTAAAAGAATACTATCAAATTAATTCGCTCTGAAAATTTGGTTGTAACCCTTTCGCATTTTGTTCCTAAACCTTTCATTAGTTACAAATTCAAAGCATAAGTTTATTGTTATTTCAGTATAAAAGTGTAACACGTAAATTCGTAGTCAACTCAAGCTATTTAACTTACGAATTATTGCTAATTAATAACACGATAAATTGAAAACATCGCTAAAGTGGGATACAATTCATCTTGATGTAATTCACCTAACATATTTGAAACGATAGACACTGTTTGCAGTGAGGAACTTAATTGGCTATTTTTTTAAAACTATTAATTATTATTTTTTTGAGTATGATGTATTTAAAGATAAAGAATTGTGATCTTCAAAAAATTCGACTTTGAGATTATGTTATATGTCTACGTTTTAAATCTCCCTGAGTCTGAGCCATTTTTGAAATTATGTCTCTAATCTATAACTGAAAGGAATATCTCTAATAATGTAACCAGCGATGAGAATTTTAATGGAGCACGTCAACTCCACGGTCCAAAATCTCCGAACCTAAAACTTATTTTAATTTAAACATAACTAAATTTCATTAACGTGATTTTACGGAACAAAATCAGATTCTTATTATTAAATGTTATACTATTTTGATACATAAAGCATACTCCACGCATCAACTATACAAGAACTGCTTTTCATTTTTCTGTATTTTTATGTGCAAACGATTATGAGATTATTTTCCTTCATTGTTTTCATATAATGAAGTAAATTCACATGACGTCACAAGCACGTTTTAAACACCACAGCGCATGCCATCTAACTGCACTTCCCAGGGTTGCCATATTGGCCTTTTTAAGGCCAAATTATGGAAATTTGGCCTTTTTACAAAGCCCTTGGCCTTAGGAATTTTCATTTGGCCTTAAATTCATTTTTGGCCTTTCATTAATGACTTTTAGAACAATTTTTAATTACTTATTCTATTGTTTTTTAATAAATTTTTGACGAAATTTATTATTATTATATCTTGACACATTTAAAACGATATATAATGAGCTGTGAAACGAAATAGCTCCTGAATAGAACAAGGATGTTTTAAATTTCTTTCACTTAAATTTTAGTTTAATAATAGAACATTGAACATATGCCTATCAAGTGGGATTCGTTTTCATGAAGGATAGCTGTTTTTCTAATAGCAAATTTTCAATCAATTTGTCAAATTTGGCCTTTTTTGGCATTATTTTCAAGAAGTTTTGGCCTTATTTTGCTATTTTGATCTGGCAACCCTGGTACTTCCTGTGCTCTTTCTCGAGCCATTTTACGTCCGGCAAGAACGTCGGAGCGGCGCGTTTGACGTGTATCATGTGACTGATTAGAAGTGTTTGACTTCGATAATTGAGAAATCGGAAAGTAAACAATCTATCTAAATCCTTAAGCTAGTGACCGATAAGCCTTTACTATTTGACTACGCTTCTTGAAAACAAACTAACTTGTTCTTAAACAGTAAATCCCTGGAATCGCGGATAACATGAATTGTGCTTTTTAGAATCCTTTGATTTAATGTGCAACTTTTTTAAATCACGTTACTACTTGCTGCCTTTTTGTTGTTGCAATAGATCGATGACAAAAAAGTATTGGCGGCAAAGAAGGGGCTGTCTTCAAGTGTATTGTAATACGCTTGTGGGAAAATGAAGACCCGTTTTTATTTCTAACTGATTTAATTTGACATTTCTCTTACATTGATAATAGACCAAAATTTAACCCTTTATAACACCATTTATTTCTAGTAGTGGTATAATAAATAACTTAGGAATTGAGATTAATTTAAGAAAAGAAATTCATTTGGCCTATTGGATGACATTATTTTGTGTTAATTAATTTTATTATTTAATAATTAATTACCAAGTCACCACACTTCGTTATGGTTTGAGATAAGAAATTGGAACATCCAGGTTCTCGTTTCAAAGAAAAATTTCAAGAGAACTTACTCCAACCATAAAAATGCATTTGAAAATTGATGAATCTGGTGGGAAGTATATTCCCACGACCTTAGAAAGGGATAAATTGAAATCTTTGACTTTTACTGCTTTTCGAGCCACGCTGGCCCAGCCTACCCGAAAGGGTGCGAGGCAAGATACAATCAGCTCAGAAGCAAGCAGTGCTGAAGAAGTTGTATAGACCTAAGTTGCAGGAAATTGTATGCTGATTATTTTGGTATATAGTGATGATATACGAAAATTGATAGTTTTTGAGTTCTAATAAAAAAAATGGAAATTTTTTATGTCCCTTGGCTATTTCTAAAATTTCTACAAAATTGTTGGTGGTAAACCTCAGATTCGCAATCAGCACCCCATAAAACATAAAGGAACAAAAATTACAACTCCTACAGAACTCGGACAGACGGATCGACAGACAGCACCTCCGTAGATTCATTTAGTCCAAAATTTAATACAGAACTACAATTCTGGTGATAAAACTCAGCTGAAGATAATTTGTCATAAACTAGAACCAAAGAATACTGTTTTCCAGGCAGAGTTGGCCGCTGACTGGGCAGTTGAGAATAAGACTAAAATTAATATCTTCACCGATAGTAAGTCCTCCATCGATGCCCTCAAGAGCCACCGGACAAAAGCAAATTTTGTTTATTCAATTAAAAATAAGTTTCGCTTGGGGGAGGGACTGGTTGGGCTCACTTAGGTGAAAGCTCACGCTGGGATTCCAGGAAATGAGCTTGCCGACCATTTCGCCAAGCTGGCAACTACTAAGGGAGAGTTAATGAATCTCCCACTTCCATACTCATATCTGAAATTACAGTTAAAAAGAATTTTATTGGAAAGCTGAAATGATTATTAACACCCAATACCAATCTGCATCAGGGACCAGGATCAGGGCCTACGTGCCTCGCGTGGATGAAAAAATGTTAATTTTTAATAAATATATCTTATACTTTCTTACGGGACATGGACCTTTCCCATGCTATCTTAGCAGATTTAAAATACTATTTATTGTGAATGCGGGGCCCTTGGTGTCGTTATACAAATGAGTTCCACCTTGTGACACCCACTGAGAATGCTAGGCCACTGTGGCTCGAAAACATTTTGTCTTGCAAAATTAATCGTGACAAGCTGATCTTTTGTTTTAAGATTAGCGAAGCTATCTGTGATCGTCTGGGTTCAACGTAAACCGTTTTAAGCTTTTAAATTTATGAACTTTCAGCTTTAAATTTTAACTCCAGCAGAATTTTCTTTATTTAAGTTTTTTTTTTTTACTGTGTCGTTTTAATCACTTTTGCCCCATTTTATTAAGGTGTTTTAGCTTTCTACAAACTTTTTTTTATGATTATTTGATCTCTGGAATGGTCCTTGAGGTCCGATTCGGGGGCGCTGTGGCTGATTTTTTAACGGGTTCCTAGCATTGACCTTGACTGGCGGGTCTCCCATCTGCTTGCTCTGTTTTGTACCGCTTCTGGACCATAGAGTTCTGGCCTACGACCTTCGATTTCCGGTGACTGACTATCTCACTTCGTTCTTCACATTTTTGTTTGGTCCGACTGACTTTTGGAGTTCTATTTTCTGAGGAGAGGGAATTGTTATAATGCTGAAATTTTCTTTCTTGGCTGTTTCCGTCTAGTGTTGGTGTGTTTGGGTGGGTGTGTTCTATATGCTTGGATTTAAATTGACTTTTTAAACTATTGTTTGGTGGGTTTTTTCATCTATTGCTGTTTCTACACCCTGACATTTGATGTATTGTTTCTGAGTGTTGTTTTTGAATTTATTTCAATGCAGCTTTGTCCGCCAGTGTTTCGGTGTAGAATGTAAACTTTTTTTAAAACTCAATAAAAAAATATCTTCCCCTCCGGGCCATGTAAGGCTTTAAGCCAATTTTGGCAGGCTGGTCCGGAGTGGGTAATGAATGAATGGTGATAAAACCATATGCCAAATTGCATCCATCAAGCTCGTTGCGTGTTTGAGATATTGTGTTCACATGCATGCGGACGAAATGACAGACAGACTTCCCATTGACGGATTTCTTCCAAAATTTGATACAAATCTACTTTTTAACGTAGGACTACGTTCCTTCCATTGCGGTCTCGGGAAGGAATTTGATTCACACGCCAAAACACCACAAAAAACGTTATATGGGAGATCCTCTATATCTCGGTAACTACATACGTTAAAAACGTAACTAATGTTTTATTTCAGAGATAAAAGGTAACAACAGAAGTTACAAGAAACCAATTGAAAATCGGAATTGCAGTTTTGCGACTACTGAGTCGCAAAGTTGGACAAAAATACGCATGAATTGGTGACGCGATCCTCTATATCTCGGTAACTACATATGCTAAAAACATAACTAATGTCTTATTTTAGAGATAAAGGTAACAACAGAAGTTGCAAAAAAAATTGGAAAAGAGTCACGCGAGTCAAGTAGTCTTACGCCTTTAACATCAGCGGCTGTTTGAAAAAGACAGCCTCCCGTCACTTTTTTGTTTAAAGATCGAATAGTAAATTTGATTCTCTTTTTTTTCGTTTTTAACTTATTGTTCACAGACTGACAGACATAATTCCAAATTTATTTATTTGCCGGAAATTTAAAATGTGGAGATTCATCAAAATTTCAAGATCTAATTTTTTTGATTAATTGAGGACTTTCTTTTTTTTTTTTGTTATTCGTATACGAGAAAGTAAAAAACGCATGCAATCCCTGTAAGATTTAAAAATAACCTCAATATTCGGAATTTTAATTGAAACTTAACTTATATTCTGTTGAATTGCTAGTTCCACAAAAGGTATCGAAAAAGTGAATCTCGAGTTCACTACTCTTCTTACACTACCGTAAGTTATCTTGTTTAAAGAAGCGTGTTTCTTTTCTTAAACTAAACTCAGTGAAAGATTCCACTCTTCCGTTATTGATATCAATTCATCATTTTATTCGGATCTTTCATTGCAGTCACAAAAATATCGCGAAATCTCCGAATGCGGTATATCACATCTGAACGAGTGAAGGTCAAAGTATTTATTTTATAAATAATAGTCTCGAATTAGATACTGTCTTCTGATAGTATGGAGATGTCAGCAAAAGTTACTCGAAGCTTATTGCGTAACCTGCAGTTATCGTAACAAGTAATCTCTAAATTTAAAATTTATTAGGTCAGGACTTTTCTCTTGAACTTCTTTAACTATATTATCAATTTGGGTTGCTTAGTTATTGAAACCATGCGTCCTTCGGAAATTTGGATCACTGTTTTTCAGACAGGAGTGGCGCAATTGCATCTTACAGCGCGTGCAAAAATTTTAAGGCAAGAAAAATAATTTTGAGATGAGCCATAAATTTAGAATCAGAAGATAGAAACGATATTTAAATACAGCTCTGACTTGCTATTTAGAAATTTACCCAATTTCTTAAGTTTCAAAAAATATTCTGTGCACACATTGCAAGGTTATTTTTTAAACAAATCAAGACCCAATACGCCAAAGGGGTCTATTCTGGTACTGCCGGTTGGGTTGGGTCCCGTTGTTAACGTGCGGAACCCAACCGGGGGTACCAGAATAGACCCCAAAGCCTTTCAATGCCTTTGTAGGTATTTCATACCAACAAAGTTACAAAACTGTTGCTATACTGCCAAAGAGAATTACTAAATAAGCTCCAGTGCGTCTGCTTATCCTACTTTTATTCTGGGCTGCGGTGGCCTAGTGGTAAGGTCTCGGCTTTGGGGCCGGAAGTTTCCAGGTTCGAAACCCGATTCTACTGAAGATCTGCCGCGTGTGCGGGCGTGTTGCACGCTAAATCATACGTGGGGGGCAAACGCATATTTACGGATCCTACATAGCAGGGAATGAGGTCGCTTCTTATTGGCTCTTAGAGTCACGTGACTTGGCCTGCTTCTAAATGGCGTCGTGAAACTAAACGGTACTTACCAATGCTGAAGGTTCGTCCTTTATTTGTTTTATTCTGAAAATGTATTCATCATTTTCTTGAGAAACATCCAAATAATCATAATCAGAAGGTAGTTTTAATTTCTCCGTGATGCAATAGCAGAAGACAAAATAATAATTAAAATCCCGCCTAAACATGGTGCTATGACATCATTAACAAACAAGCCAAGTCACGTGTCACTGAGAACCAATGAGAAGCAATCTCATTCTCTACTATGTAGGATCCGTAAATATGCGAGCCAAACTTCCTCCCACTGGCGTGGTTTTCAATTCCCCCCCCCCCCGGCATATTCAACAGGGTGTAAGGCCCTAACAGGACGGAGGGGAAGGAAACTACCCAGCACGAAGGAGGAACGACGGCCACTCAGCCCCGAGAGAGCACAAGCTGAGCCGCTGGCTTGGCGTGAAAGTTAGGAGAAGGGGTGCCAGCTCAGGTGCCGTCCTCGTCATGTGACCGAGGTTCAAAATCAGGAGGTCCGTCCCAAAATAGCCCTCGTGTTTCTTCTAATCGGGAAGTTAATCAAATTTTACAAGAGAAAGAAAAAACTCAATTTTTCGCAACCAATAACGAATATGGCGGGGTGTTTTTTTTTCCTCCTCACTTCTGGTATGAACGTGAGACCGTACATCTGTTGAAATACTTTCAGTTCAACCTCGATTATCCTTGCCTGTTGGGACTGTAAGGTCACGAATCACCTCGGACAATATAGACTAAATTTTAAATCGGAACTTCTTCTCTTTCGACAAGAATTTCCAAAATTCTGTATTTGAAATTTTAAAAAGTCCGCAAGTACTAACACGTGTTAACTTTTAAAGAAACTCCTTTATTAATTATAAATCTTTTGACACGTATTTATTTTTTTGAAACATTAATTCGTTTTGGTAAGAGGACTCACGAGCGTCTCTGATTTTCGCTGTTTCCTTAACATTTTCCAGATGATTCTTTAAGAATGTTCTCAAAAGAATATTTTCTCCCTCTCAGCAACGCGATATCCCCCCCCCCAGATACATTTAAAGAGCCATTTTTCATGAAAATGCATGGAATTTACTCATATTACTAATGAACTGCTTAAGAATATGGAACTATGTTTTTATTTTATTTCATTTATTTACTTATTTTCCTCTAAATAATTTCAGATATAAAGTATCATTTCCAAATAACGACCTTTTACAAGCCTTCGAATCGTGGTAATCAACAACATTGCCAAATTTGATACCTTTTTCTGAAAAAAAAAATCGTTGACTTATTAAAAAATGAAAAACACAGCTCGATTACATCTAGATTTTCTAGTACCGGCTAGACCTCGGTTGATAGACGCCCTGATAATCAAGGTTCTACTGTATTTCAAATAAAAAAATAGACCTCGCGGTTCATAAACGCTCTGATAATCAAGGTTCTACTGTATTTCAAATAAAAAATAGACCTCGG
>BGPR01014637.1:0-17303 GCA_013235015.1 Araneus ventricosus
TAAAATCAATAATATATGATTGATTGCGGTGGCATGCTAAGCTGCATTCATTCTGCTGCACCAGTCCGAAATTTTAAAGAAATCTCTTTTTTATAAAATCAATAATATATGATTGATTGCGGTGGCATACTAAGCTGCATTCATCCTACTGCACCAGTCCGAAATTTTAAAGAAATCTCTTTTTTATAAAATCAATAATATATGATTGATTGTGGTGGCATGCTAAGCTGCATTCATTCTGCTGTACCAGTCTCAACTTTTAAAGAAATCTCTTATTTAAAAATGTGTTCTTCAAATTTAATTACTTAGATAAATTAATGTATATGAATTTTTATATATAAATTTAAATATAAATTTTACAAAATTTTTAACTAGATTCCTGAACTTGATGAAAAATTAAATGTTAACTTTCAAATCATGTTTTTAAATGTTTATCAGGCTGAATGTTTATATAGCTTATTCTTTATTTGTTTCATGTTCATTTTGTGTCATGCACTCTGTAATTTCTGTGGTATGCGTTATCTTTAAATAAATAAAGAAGAACTCATCGATCGTGCTGATGTCATGGCTCGTTTCGTCAATTGCTATTGTTTACAAAGATACAGACAAGATTCTATTGGAAAACGCCCCCGTCCGCTTCAACTGCAGTGTACTTTAGAGCCCATTTACAATGTTTCGGATGTCTGAAAACAGTTACCGATTCGATACCCTAACAATGATTTACTTAGAAAATAAATAAGGTCAGGGGTAGATCGAGGTTTTTTTAGGACCCATTTTTGTGAAAAAAAAATATTTTTGTGAAAACTAAAAATATTTCTGTGATTTTTTTATCATGCAAAACCTTCTATTTTAGCAGTCATATTTCTATTTTTTACATTTAATATCAAAAGTGTTTCATTGAACCAAATACAGGGCACTCCCGATTATCAGGGTTAATCACAGGGAGGGACCGCATGGACAATAGAAAAACACGGATAATCCGAAAACTCCTTTTTATTAAAGAAAAAATCAACACCACACAAAACTAAAAAAAAATTACTTACATTTGCATGCTGTATAACATCAAACTAGGAATTTTCCTTTTAACATTTACTGCTTAAAAAATCTGTAATGCGTCTTTGCTTCTACTGTTTGCTCATCTCTTGTCGTATATCGACACATATTTTACGAACCGCAGTAATGTCACCGTAATCAAATCCTCTTTGTCTCATATAATCTAACAAAGTTCCCACAGATTGTAGAGCAGCAGAATGAGAAATTGTATTTCCCTCATTTAGAACATCTTCTGCATCAGTACGAGCTGATTCTCCATTATCAAGTTTTTGAAGGATTTCTAATTTTTGTTTAACATTTAAAACGTTTCGTTTTCGTTCCACACCACTCATTTTTACCAGTAAAAAAGTTCACACTACTAACTGACGATAAACAAGACGAAACTAAAGGAACACATGCGAAAGTGAAAGAAGACGAATAAGTAAAAGAATGACGTGTCAGAGAGAAGCGTGTTCGTACGAGAATGAGCTAGCAGGAAGTGGACGATTCATTTCTCGGAAAATTAGGGGTTGAACCGGTAGAGATTGCACGTGGAGGAAGAAAAAAATCTATTCTTTAGGCTCCGCCGTCACGGCTCACAAGTTTCACGGAATGAATCGCTCGAGTGAACATCAACATCGATTTTACATGCGTGATAAGCGTGAAAATGTTTCTCTTTAAATTTTTTTTTTGGAATTTGGAGTCCGGAATGAACACGGATAATGGAGAGTATACTGTATATGCAGCAATTTGATATAATATTGAAAAAAATACTCGTATATATATATTTTGCAATGCCTCATTCAAAAACTTTTAGAAAAGAAGCCAGATAAAAAAAGAGGCCGTTTTTGTGAATTTGAGTTTTGTGAAGGGGCCGCAAAACGGCCCTAATTTTCGCCTGGTTCGACCCATGAAGGCATTTTACAAAAGAAATAAGGCAATCTAACAACCCTGTACATTCCACATAGTAGAAGACTGACGAAATTGTATTGAATGAAAGAGGGCGATAAACTGAAATTCTCTCCAAAAAACTTAATAAAAACAGTTTTTACAAACACTTTTATGAATGTGCGAAAATATAAAATTCTTTTGTATTTTATCAGTTTCTGCCTTTTAGGTTTTAATTTATATTATAAATTATACAGGAACAATTTTTCTGAAATTCGACATTAGGTGGCACCATAAATTTGGGATTAAAATTTAACTAAATTAACGATTAATTGACAATTAATTAATAATATTAAAACAATATTTTATCATCTAGAAAACATAAGTGTACAAAACTCTAGCACACCAAGAAGTGAAAAATAGATAACAAAATTCTATCTTTACAAACAAGAAATAAGGAAAATCATAGTGCATAGAAAGCAAAAAAGAAGAACGATAACAACGAATATTTCACAATGAACTGTAGCATCTGGATTTATACTTATGTTCAAAAAATTCATGTCCGATAAAATTCGTTTTAAGCATTTCAGTTCCTGAAACCCCTTTTCAAGCCACGCATGTATTCAATTTGATTATTTTACGGACAGAGTCTATGAATTATTATAATAAAATTATGAGCGATTCCTAATAAATGAATCTGATTTTCTTCAATTGATGAAAAGAAGTTAAATATCAGTAAGGTCTGTCTATACAGAGCTTACTGATATTTAACTTCTTTCACACGTACAGATTAGATTACACGCGTACTTTTACCATGACTTTTTAAGATAAGGAAGGATGTTATCGAATAATTGGGATCAAAGGTTCCGATAAGCCGAAATAGGGCAAGCTGGGTCACATGAACACCAACACAATTACTGTTGTTTTCAATGCTTCATTACAACAGTGGGCTCCGGTTATGATTAAATACACTAGGCATCCGATCAAAAGCATCCGGACAATTTCGGATTTTCACATTTTTTTAGAATTTCTCCTGAAAGGTTAAGCTGACTGCCCTTGAACTTCGACCATGTAAAGAATAGACGAACTCACATTTTACAGTGAAGATTCGGTACTGAGGGAAATTAGGGGACGGTCTACAAATTGATGAAAAGGAAAATTATTTTGGCCCACCCCGCTTCAAACAAAGCTTATAACGAGATGAAACTTTCAGCAATAGTTATGTTTGATGTGCATAATTCAGTCAAACCCCGTTATAACGAACCCTCAACGGACCAACTCAGAAGTTCGTTTTAACCGAGGTTCGCTGTATCCGTATTTTCAAAAAAAAATGTCCCAACATGCTAAGATACCACTTCTATAATAAATTTTTTAATAACATAATATTTTCTTTAGTAATTAGGGACAAATAAAGTATTGAATAATATACTCAATAATAAACAAACTAAACATTTATCTTTTTTTTACTTATTTGCTAATCCCACTACATTGAAAAAAGATGTTATTTTTGGTTGAAAAGTTTTCGATTTTATATACAACTCGTCAATTTGTTTATACACTATTTTAAACAGGTCCACAACATGTTCGTAGATGTTTTCTGTGGCAAAAAATTGTTCGAAACGTTTATAGCTGCTTTTACATCTGCAATTGAATGCCCTGGTTCGTCTTGTTCTTCTCCATATCTGAAGACGAATCTACAACAGAGTTGTTTTTTTCATTTACTAATGCCACGATATCTTCCTCATTCACTTCCCCAACTGACCAGAAAGTCCCCCCTCCGTCCGTGTTTGACACCAGGCCAGGTGTCCACCGGGGGGAGGTGGGGAGGCAGAAACTGTAAAGAGCCTTGCCTGTTGTTCCTTTGTCCCACTTATGGGGTTAGCAGCGACTCTAACAAAGGTACAATAGACTAGGAATGTGGTCCCTGGACCAGAGTATTTCATGCAAAAGGGGTATCTCTTGTAGAAGTTGGGTCGACTTAAGCACAATTAGTAAAGAATGTCCCTTTGGGAAGTAACAGTTTGAAGTTTTAGAAATTTTCAGTTCGCTGTAACCGAGCCTCTAGCGTTTGCTGTTCGTTGTAAATGTATGAAAATACATTATTAACATAGGGCTTCAGTTGGGACCGTGTGAAAGGTTCGCTGTAACCGAGAGTTCGTTATATCCCGGGTTCGCTATATCGCGTTTCGACTGTATTTACACGAGTTTTCGTAAACGCAGAACAAATATTCGGGAAGATATAAAGGTTTTCTTAAAAAAATCCCCAATTTTCCCGCTTGTTTTTTGCTTATAACATGCAGAGTTTTCTGTTATATTATACGAAACTTATAGAAAAAGGACGATAATTAACTTAAATTTTCGAATAGTGATCGTCGAACTGAAATTTATATTATGAATTTTATTTAAAAGTATGCCTGGGTATTCAGCATGTTTAGCCTTTATTAAATTCTATAAAATTATTCTAAAATTTAAGTTTAAAAAATATCAATTTGTGGAAAACCCCTCATCGTTTTGTTTCTCTTGGAGGGAAGCAAAAATTCTGCTCACTGCAATGCTGGTATCTTTCTAAATCTTAATGATATTTGTCTGGATTGTTTACACAAGTTGCCATACATATCTGGCTTTAAAGTTATGAAAGAAAAAATTACGCCATACCTCGCGCATGCGCAGTAAAAAATTATTTATTACATCTACTCATTTTCTATAATATTCATAATTTTTCTCCAAATTTTAACGCAATGCTTCTCTAACATAGTCATTTTTCTGTAAGTTTCGTATAATATAGCAGAAAACTTTGCATGTTATAAGCAAAAAACAGGCGGTAAAACTTGGGATTTTTTAAGAAAACCTTTATATCTTCCCAAATATTTGTTTACGAAAACTCATGTAAGTATTATGCACATCAAACATAACCATTGCCAAGTTTCATCTCGTTATAAGCTTTCTTTGAAGCGGGGTGGGCCAAAATAATTTTCCTCTTCATCAATTTGTAGACAGCCCCCTAATTTCCCTCAGGACCGAATCTTCACTGTAAAATGCGAGTTATAGTCCATTCTTTACATGGTCGAAAGTTCAAGGGCAGTCAGTTTAACCTTTCAGGAGAAATTCTAAAAAATATGAAAATCCGAAAGTGTCCGGATACTTTTGATCAGATAGTGTATCTGCCACATGGAGGTTTGGTAACATTTTTACTTTCTCGTATACGAAGTATCCAAAGAGAAAGTATTGTAATCGTTGAAAAATTCGAACTCGAGATTTTGATGATTATCCACGTTTTAGACCTCCCTGAGTCCGAAAAACACAATTTTGGAATTATGTCTGTCTGTGAACACGATAACTCGAAAACTATTAGAGCTACAGGGATAAAATTTGTATGTGATCTTGACACATAATTTGTAGGTTTTTATCAAATTTTGGACAAAATCCAGCCACGGGAAGTCTGTCTGTCCGTGTTCATGTGAACACCATAACTCAAAAACTTGAATAGTTAGATGGATAGAATTTGGTACACAGTTTTATCAGCAGCAATGTAGGTCCTTACCAAATTTTGGATCAAATCCGTCGAAGGGTTGACTGTCTGTCGGTCTGTATAATCGCATATTTTCGAACACGATAACTCAAAAACTGAAGTAGTTAGATGGATAAAATTTGGTACACAGTTTTATCATGAGGTATGTAGGTCCGTATCAAATTTTGGACCAAATCTGTCAAAGGGTTTACTGTCTGTCGATCTGTATAATCTCATACTCTTGAACGCAATAACTTCTTAACAAAATGACTTAGATAAATGAAATTTTGTATGTTTCTAACCTTAATTATAGATCTGTGTCCAATTTTGGTTTCAATCGGTTGAAAAGAAGGCGTTCACATTGCATATTCGTTTTCTTCACCATTCTACAGTGCAAAAAACGGACAGCGTTTTTCCCCACTTGTGATAGGGAATCGTCCATGTCACTGCCGCTCTGTGTATTCCCCCCCCCCCCCCAAGTTAGGGCGGATACGAGAAAGGGTTTGAGAGACCACTGCCGCCGGTTGATCTTAAAATCTGGTACGATTGAATTTTGCATATTACGGTAAGAAGGCCACATACCAAATTTCATTTAGCTGAGTAATTTTGGTTATTGCAACAACAAAGATTACATAGCCAGATTGAGTCCCAGTGCTATGCACTTTTACTCTATTTGAACAAGCATTGATTGCCTAAGACTCAGAACATTTTAAATGGACAAAAAACAAGACACACACACAAAACAAAAAAAGAACAAAGAGGGGAGGGGTACACACCACGAAAAGAAATGAAGAAAACAAAAATGGATAAGATGAAAATCAATGTGCGAGGGAAAATATGAAGTTAAGGGGGTTTGAGGGGGAGAGACCATTTGGTCGTTGCATATGGGTACCTGTAGCGACCGTTGAGTTCTGTGTGACCAGTTTGATCTGCAATAAGGTTGTTGGGATGATCGATGATTCCGGCGAAGAATTTTCTTGAGAGTTTTTGTGTACGATCTTCAATAGATTCAATTTGGAGGTCGGAGTGGATGACAGAGTTGCGAATGAACCAAGGTGCATTAACTATGATCCTGAGAAGCTTGTTTTGTAGTATTTGTACTTTTTTCCTGTTGGACGGGGCAGCAAGTCCCCAGATAGGTGCGGCATAGGTGAGTATTGGCCTAAGAACTTGTTTAAAGAGAATTTATTTATTTTCAAGGGAGAGACTGGAATTTCTGCCAGTGAGCGGAAGACAAAGATAAATTTTAGCCCAGAATTTTTCTTTTAAATAACTGATGCGTTGTCTGAAAGTGAGTTTATTATTGATAATGAGCCCAAGGTGTTTAACTTCTGTCACCCACTCGATTGGTTCGTCAAAAAGTTCCAAGTTGACAGGGTTGTAGTCGGTGCAACCTTTACGAAAAATGATGGCCAGAAGTTATTGCGATTAAAAATATGCGATTATGCAGACAGACCATCAACCCTTCGACAGATTTGGCCCAAAATTTGATACGGACCTACATTCATGATGATAAAACTGTGTACCAAATTTTATCCCTCTAGCTATTTAAGTTTTTGAGTTATAGTGTTACACAAAGACAGACATAATTCCAAAACTGTGTTTTTCGGACTCGGGGAGGTCTAAAACGTTGAGATTCGTCAAAATCTCGGGTTCGAATTTTTTGACGATTACAATACTTTCTCTTTGTATGCTTCGTATACGAGAAAGTAAAAAAAAACACACAAAAGCCCTGTGTCTGTTTTAAATTGAGTAGGAAAATTTGTTATTATATCCTCATATAGGAATTGTCTTTGATTACAATTTATTATAATCTTTTTATTAAAATAGTTTAAGAATAATATTTGGGAAGCTTTTTGTTGTTGCCCAAACGTTGCCTATATTGGGCCACAAAATTTGCCTAAAACTGGACCTTTCTTAAACTTCAGGAAGAGCTCAGAAAGCAGTTTATCATCACTAGTAGTCCACAAAACGGTAAAAAGTAAGTAAACTATTTTATCGATGAAAAGTATGTAAACTATTTTATCGATGATGATGGTATTCTTACGCTTCAGTAAACATGCAACGATCCATCTTTTTAAACAGAATACTCTTCGTGAATCTTGTTATGTTCTGGGTCATGCTGATAAAGCCATATACTTCTCTGTAACGTATGTGTTCAGCGGAACATTGGGAAATAAGACATATAGAAATAAAAAGTTCTCCTTTTGTAAGTTTTGTCCTTCCACGAAATTGTATAATAAACAGCGGCGAACCTACATAAAATGGCGCCCAGGACATATACAAAAACAGCGCCCTCCTCATTTTCTTAAAACTACAATCCGCATACCCCTTATTCCAAACATTTTATGCCAGGGAGTGCTAAGATTGAAGTAGATAAGAAATGGCGGTTCACGGACATGGGGAGGAGGGAGGGCCACCAGCCCCTCCCGAAACCAACTCATCCACCACCCACCACCAACTATTTCTTAAATAAGGAATTTTTAAGACAAGGACTTAAGTATAATTTTATCTTTCTTTCGGACTTTGAAAAATTTTTGGAGTGTTTTTAGGGACTTGGAAATTTTCTCGGCTTTTGTTCAATTCGAATTGATCTTTTCATTCTCATTTTATTTCAACAAGTAAATATTTATTTTAATTTTTTTAATTTCATTTTTATTTATTTTCATTAATTTTCATTTTCATTTTTTATTTTAAATTTCATTTATTTTCATTTTTTTATTTTAAATTTCATTTATTTTTTTATTTTCACTTTTATCTTATGTTGCCCAATAAATTTTTTCAGGAAAATTTCAAAATCTTATCCATTTTTTCTCTCTTCTTAAATTTAAAAAGTTTACTTTAACACTAATTCTCATAAAATCTTTTTTAATTAAATCAGTTTTATAAGAAGAGAATAAACCAGCTTCGATTTATTTTTCTGACATAATGCAACTTCACTCTTCGTTTTGAGCTTATTTTTTCCATTAACAAACACGATTATTGAATATTCTATCAATAAAATAGCACTAAAAATCTCTTAGGCTTGAATAAGTTAACGAAATGAAATTTAAAATTCCGTTTTTAACTGTTTCGAGATTAACAAAACGTCAAAGTCTTTTAAAGTTAGGTGGAAATTCGAATTATTTTCTCAAGTGCAGGCATTATTCTTACAAACTCACTTTTTCCCACGTTTTAATTCCTTTAAGATATTTAATTAGAAAAAAGAAAATACAGAAGAAGTAAACAATAGTGATAACAATAAACCTTTTGTGCGCAACGCCGCACCAACAAGTGATTGCATTAACAATATTGTCTATAATCAACTAAGTAATTATGATAGAATCAATCTAACTAATTAAGATATAATGCTTCAATAAAAATTATAACACATTAAGATTAAACAAATAAAATGCAAAACATGGAAAAAAATGGAATGGCGAACTTTTTCAAAGTGCCACTCGCCATCGGAATTCCAATATGGATAAATTTTCTGTCAAGGGAATGACTAAATAGTCAAATAATATTCCCTCTGTGGCCTGAATTTATCCATTAATTGAAATAATGTAGAATTTAGCCAATAATTTAAAATAATCCAATAATTGAATCCATAAATTGAATATGAACAATTGAAATTACTTCTTTAATGGAATTGACTATTACTGCAGTCTTGTGGCATTCCTATGGGTAACTGTAACTCTTATTCTAATGCAGCGGTTCCCAACCCGTGGGCACACGGATAGCTTAATAGTGGGCCGCTGCACGCTTGTCAGGAGTCGAAGTCAGGGGTGATTCAACAGTCTTCGCAAGTTTTTTGCTTCATGAAATAATATATTTTTAATCCTTTTACAGTAAGCTTTACTAATTACTAACCTATACGTGCATATAATATTTATATAAATATGCATTTGTTTATTTTTACTTGTATATTTAGTTAGTGGGCTTCAAAATATTTTTTTACACAACAGGTGGTCCGCACAGCCAAAAAGGTTGGGAACCACTGTTCTAGTGCATTGACTAATGTATTTCTACATTCATTCGAAAGAGAACTTATTAAGAATGAACTTATTTACGGTTATCGTTTAAATGATGACCTGATTGTGTTTAATTTTAATGATTTTGAATATTTATTTAATTGCTATCCAGAAAAGCTTAAATTAAACAATATCAATGATGAAATTAACAAATGCAATTTTTTGGTTTTGGTAATTGAAATTTTGGATTCAAGTGTTTCTATTGGCATTTATGATAAAAGAAAAGGCTTTAATTTTAAGGCCATTTCACTTCGTGACTTTCATAGTAATCTTAGCACGAAAATATTAAAAAACACTATTTATTCACAAATTAATAGAATAAAAAATATTTGTAATAACCGTTCAACATTCGTCACAGCTTTGATAATTAAAAAATAATTTAAAAGAAAACTGCTACCCAAGTAATTTCTTTGACTATAAAAAAGGATTGAAGAGCTTCTAAATTTCTGTTAATTTGGTCCGATTTTTTCTCAATAGATGGAGCTAGGTTTGCTAGCTTATAGTCTTAAGATCCTTTGTTTCTGAATTGCTACGATGGCATTGTTTTTACTGGTATATTTCGCCGAAGGTAATGTTAATTTTATCTTCTATTTCTTTGTAGGATTTCTTAAAGAAGACTTTCTGAAGTTTTTCCTATTTAAGAAAGGTTTTTTCCTACATTATTTCAATTATTGGAAAAATTCTGCATTATTTCAATTACTGGATAAATTCTACATTATTTTAATTTTTGGATAAATTCAGGTCACAGAGGGGATATTATTTGACTATTTAGTCATTCCCTTGACAGAAAATTTATCCATATTGGAATTCCGATGGCGAGTGGCACTTTGAAAGACTTCGCCATTCGAGTTATTTTCCACTTTTTCCATTTTATTTATTTAATCTGAATGCGTCATAATTTTTATTGAAGCATTATTATTTTTTTGGTTTGATTCTATCTTAATTGGTTAGTTGATTATAGACAATATTGTTAATGAAATCACTGGATGCTGCTGCATTGTGCGCAAAAGGTACATTGTTATCACTATTGTTAACTTCTGTATTTTCTTTTTTGTAATTAAATATCTTTCTTTTGTATTTTATTAGAAGTCGCTGAATTTTTGCGCCATTCTGTGATGCAAAGTTTAATTATTAATATCTCTTGTTAAATTATTTCACTTGTACTTAATTCCTTTAACATAGATTAAATAAATTTAGCTTCAATAACAACAACCATTCAAGTTCAATTTCTGTTGAACACACATCTTATCTTTAAATATTTCCAAAAGACTGTGATTTCCTTCGAATAACGATAAGAAGCTTGCCTTGCGTTTGTGCGTTTGCTTCTCTGTGTTACTGATTATTTTATCTTGAAAGATAAGAGAATATCCATCATAGATAATTCTAATCACAGATTCTTTTACATTAATCCTTCATAGAACATTCTTATAATCTTATGTTTATCAACCGATTGTCGCATTCTTTAAAGTGGATCTTATGAAAAATGTGTCTAATTAAGTTCTATGATAAGAAAGTTACAATGCTATCCTTTCCTATTATTGCCTCTTATCTGTGTTTTAAGTTTCAAAACGTTACAAGTAATCGGTTTTATTATTGGAAATATCATCTTAGCGGATGAATTTTTAATCAGCTTTAGGGAAAATTTTAAATCTCATGCATTCTTTCACTTTTCTAAAATATGACAAAGTTCATATATTCTTAGACTTTAATTCTTGTAAAAACTTTTAAAAAATAACTAACTTAATTAACTTTAACTTGAAACAATTTTTCACCCAAGGCAGCCATCTTTAAAATAATTACACATTTTTTTTTCAATCCTGAAACTGATAGAAAATCAAAATTTCAAGTTTACTTTCAACAAATTTCATTATGCAAGAAAAAACCAATCGTTTTCCTTCATTGGAAGAAATTTGCCCAAAAATTTAAGTGAATTTTAATCATGTGAGAAAAATTAGAGCAAACTAATTAGAAGGGGGAAAAAGTGCAAAATAAAATAAGATTGAGAGAAATAAGAAATTAAAAAGAAAGTTGAAATAAATCTAAGCCTCTAAAAGCCGAAATCACTCGAAATTTTTTTTAAGTATCGAAAGAAAGATATGTTTAATCAGTTCGTTTCTTTATCAAGAGATTCGGTCTTAAGATAAAATAATTGGCTCCATGGATGAGTAAGCAAAAATCAGACGAAAATTTTAGATTAGTGGAATGTTTCATGAAGGATTGAAATTAACTATGATGACTATAGTCGAATAATCTCTAAATTTTTAAGATAAAATAATTTGTGATGTAAAGATGCAACCGTGAGTGTGGGGTTTAATGTAATCCTTTGAATCTTTTGTTCGAAGTGGCTCGTAAACAGTCTTTGGAAGTCTTTATAGATAAGATATGAGCTTAACAGAAAAAATGAACTTGAATGCCATCTCGAAGTGTTTAAATGACGTTTATTCTTTAAGTTGGAACAGTTTTTCATCTGAAACAGCCAGCTTTAAAATAGTTTTATGTTTTGATATTTTCGAAACTCGTAGAAAATTAGAATTTTAAGTTAAATTTTACCAAATTTCACTATGCAAGAAAAACTTAATCAAACCCAATGGATTTTTAATATGATTGCTTTTATATTTTTTCATTGAAAAATATGTTCAAAACGTAGAGTGAATTTGAAACATGTTTAAAAAATGAAATTATAAGCTTTGTGAAGGTGTGTGGAAATGAATATATTTAAGTGAAAGCGTTGAGGTTAATAATGTATTGAAATGATCAATTTTCTGATAATCTTTGAAAATTCGTAAGCAAGCTGATTTAAGCCATGTGCGAAAAAAAAGATTCAATTAATTGAGACATTTGTTTGTTAAAACAGAGTCAAAATTTTAAGGTTAAGAAAAAAAAAATTCAATCTCGAAGTGTTTGAATGAGGTTTATTGCTTTAAGTTGGAACAGTTTTTCATCTGAAACAGTCAGCTTTAAAATAGTTTTATGTTTCGATATTTTCAAAACTCGTGGAAATTTAAATTTTAACAAATTTCACTATGCAAGAAAAAGTTTATCATACACAAGATATATTTAATGTGATTGCTTTTATATTTTATCGATAGAATATTCGATAATAATATTCATTATTGGAAAAATATGTTCAAAACGTTGAGTGAACTTAAAACATGTAAGAAAACTCAATTGGAGCTAGATTATTAGAAGAATATATTCTAATAATAGTGAAGTAATTTTTAAAAAAAGTTTTTACAAGAATTAAAGTCTAAGAATATATAAACTTTGTCATATTTTAGAAAAGTGAAAGAATGTATGAGATTTAAAATTTTCCCTAAAGCTGATTAAAAATTCATCCGCTAAGATAATATTTCCAATAATAAAACCGATGAATTGTAACATTTTGAAACTTAAAAGGCAGAAAAGAGGCAATAATAGGAAAGGATAGCATGATAACTTTCTTATCATAGAACTTAATTAGACACGTTTTTCATAAGATCAATTCTCAAGTTATACAGAAGGGAATGCGACAATCGGTTGATAAACATAAGATTATAAGAATGTTCTATGAAGGATTAATGTAAAAGAATCTGTGATTAGAATTATCCATGATGAATATTCTCTTACCTTTCAAGATAAAATAATCAGTGATACAGAGAAGCAAACGCACGAACGCCAGGCAAGTTCTTATCATTATTCGAAGGAAATCACAGTCTTTTGGAAATATTTATGGCTAAGATATGTGTTCAACAGAAAAAGTGAACTTGAATGGTTGTTATTGAAGCTAAATTTATTTAATCTATGTTAAAGGAATTAAAACGTGGAAAACGTGAGTTTTTAAGAATAATGCCAGCACTTTTAAGTTTGAGAAAATAATTCGAATTTCCACCTAACTTTAAAAGATTTTGACGTTTTATTAATCTCGAAACAGTTAGAAACGGAATTTTAAGTTTCATTTCGTTAATTTATTCAAACCTAAAAGATTAATCATAATCAATAATCGCGTTTGTTAATGGAAAAAATAAGCTCAAAATGAAGAGTGAAGTTGAATTATGTAAGAAAAATAAATCGTGGGCGATTCATTGCATTCTTATAAAACCGATTTAATTAAAAAATATTTTATGAGAATTTGCGTTAAAGTAAACTTTTTAAATTTAAGAAGAGAGAAAAATGGATAAGATTTTGAAATGTTCCTGAAAAAATTTATTGGGCAACAAAAAATAAAAGTGAAAATAAAAATATAAATGAAATTTAAAATAAAAAATGAAAATAAATGATATTTAAAATAAAAAAAGGAAATAAAAAAATAATTGAAAATGAAATTTAAAAAGAATGAAAATAAAATATTAAGTTGTTGAGATAAAATGAGAATGAAAAGATCAATTCGAATTGAAATAAAGCCGAGAAAATTCTAAGTCCCTAAAAACAATCGAAAAATTTTTCAAAGTCCGAAAGAAAGATAAAAAAAATTATTAATTCCTTATCTTAAAAATTCCTTATCTAAGAAATAGTTGTTGTTGGTGGTTGGTGGCCCTCCCTCCTCCCGATATCCGTGAACCGCCATTTCTTATCTACTGATTGAAATTACAATTAAACTGAAATAATAATACATAAAACTTTTTCGAACAATTAATGATATAGCCGTCTTCGGCAATCAGCTGGTTCACCCATCAAATTAATTATATAAATTTCGTAATGTGAAACAACTTTCATAGCAATACAGGAAGGAAGAAACTTTTGCACACATAGGCTGTGACACAGCTAAAAAGTTTAATTTCTTGGCGGTAAAAATATATCTGATATATATGTAGAGATTTTTTAGCCATTAAAGCTATCACACACGATTCCGATGGTTATGACAATAATTATATTTATTAAGTGATTGGAAATTTTATCTTTACAGTCGAACCTCTATTTAACGAAGTCGCTAAATCCTGAAAAAAAGTTCGCTATATGAAAAATTCGTTAAATAGATTCACCTTTTAAAATACTTTAAACTACACGAAACAGATTTTAAATCCATAAACACTAAATATTATTAAAAAAGTAATTAATCACACCTTTATTTTGTAAATTAATATCTATTTGTTTTATATATTTTACCCATCAAAAAGAAATCTGCAATGAAAACAAGAATAAAACAAAACATTGTCCGGGAATACATTTTATTTTCAATTAAAAAATAATTTTGTACTAAAATTAATGAATTTTAGCATTTCATCGTACGAAGGTTTGTTGATTTCTGCATCATGATCATTTCCATCTTCATCATCTTCGTCTTCATCGCAATTCATTGCTGTATTGTTTTTATTTTTCACACTGTCCACTTCAAAACTGCCTCATCCACATCTTCATAGACACTTGCTTTTAAATGTTTTGAACAAGAATTCGATGAATCATAATTTTGTATCTTATCACGATTTTTTTTTATTATGGTTGATAAGCTGTTTGGAGGAATACCAAATTTTAAAGCAATATCCGTTTTTTTTCACGCCTTTATCCACCTCACGAAGAATTAAATTTTTTTTCTTTGATGCTCAAGCACTTTTGCTTTGACATTTTCCAGCTTCAGAGTCATTGATCACCATAAAACGTGTTAAAAGAAAGAATAAGTTTGAAATGTTTAGAAATATTTTGAGAAATAGGGAGAAAAAAATAATGGATCACAAGAAAAAGTTCGTTAAATAGTGAATGCACTTCGCTATTTGGAGGTTATTTTACGAAGAAATTCGCAAAATGTTCTGGGTTCCAAGAAAAAGTTCGCAAAATAGAGAAATTCGCAAAACAGAGGTTCGTTAAATAGAGGTCCGACTGAGTTATACAGCGTAAATAAATGAATAGCATAAATTAATCCCTTAAGAATCGCATTTTTTTTTTTTTGCTATCTAATAAGATGACCCCTCCTGTTCTGGAAAGGGCTGTCGTTTTAATTCATCTAAGAAGGCATAAAAAGAAATTGAGGCTTATGGATTCTACGTAGTTTTTGTGCCAAATTATAAAAGCTAATTAATGATCAAATTTTAGTTTATAAGCATAAAAATGCGATAATTCGATGCATGTCAATATCGTGCGAGACTTAAGGAGGTTAATAACTACAGATATTTTAACTCTTAAAAAAGGAGAATCGAGACTTTCTTATGAAATACACATTTAAAAATATCTACAGTTTTAGAAATTATGGAAATCTCTTATGAACTTCATATATACTTAATAAATATCGTGTCATAAATCTGAATCCGAAAAAATTACCTTATGCTTAAATTCAAACAAATAGCTTAAGAAAAAAGTAACATTTTTGATCAAAAAGTTATCTGAGATATAATGATCTTTTTCAACAAAAGGAAAACAAACGACTTAAAGATTTAATGACATAATGTAATAGGCTTGTCTAAAATTTTAATACTAAAAACTACTGTTGTAAATTATATTTAAACACATTTTTAAAAATTTGCTAAAATTTTAGAACTAAATTTATAAAATTGAAAGGATTATTTTTAGGATTTTAAGATGGGGTAAATTTTTCTTTGTACGATAATATTTTCAGAATTTATCACAAAAAAACCCATCGGAATTTAGCTTACTTTTTAATTAGCTAATTAAAATTGTAACTAAAGTTTCGAAACAATCGCTTCGAAGTGCACAATCTCACCCTCCAAAATGTATCTGGTCCAAATTTGGTAACTTAGAAGCAAACGGACAGTCATGTAATGCGAAAAACGGGAAATCGCTTTTAGTAGGAGTAGAAATAACTGTGCAACGAGACGGGTCTTTCACCTAAAAGGCGTCATAGGGACTTATCCACAAACCAGCGGGAGTGGTCTCCCCTAAACTTTCTCGTATACTTCCCAAAAAGGTGTTATTTTCCCTCTAACTATGGTTGCCATACGTCCCGTATACTATTTGTCCCGTTTGCTTCCTAAACTCTGAGTCATTATAATTTTAAAATGACCTGCGCCCATTTTTATGATTATGTGTAAAAGGAAAATGATAACAATTAAAAAAATTGTGTATGTTCTCAATTTTTACACGGGCTGAGGTACCACAACTTTATTTAAAGTTTTTGAAATCGAAATCTTACTAGAAATATCATGCAAGATTTCACCATACCTTCCATCTGGAGAATGTCAGAACGAAGTTTCGGGTTCAGGGGGTTGCCATAATTTCCGAAGCGCGCCGAAGCTACAATTTCTTTTGTAGACCGCCAAGGTCAGAAGCCGACTATACTAACTTGAGTAAAATAAGCGAAACGCTCGCCAACACAGAATTTTGAACCAAATATGCAATTTGAACACCTGTTTTTCAACCGATTGAGATGAAAATTGGGCACAGATCTACAGGGTGTTCATTAATTATTGTCGGGGTTTCCCCGACCTCATAACTTTCGAATAAAAAATATTACGCAAAAACCGATTACATATTCGTAAATTACAACTCAAAGAATTTTACGTGGCAACAATGCGATCTTAGCGCATTTGCAGTCTGGGTAATTATGACGTCATAAATAAAAATGGCGACCGTGCAAGAAAAAGCAATGTGTGTATTATGACTGATTTAGTTTCGAAAAACCACAACTACTCAACGTCGCTTCAGGACCACGTACAAGAAAGATCCTCCTTCGGATAATTCTATCAGACGCTGGTTAACACAATTTCAGGAAACAGGTAGCGTTCTACACCGAAAGGGAGCGGGAGACTCGCAGTCCACGAAAATCAACGAGACAAGCAGCTGTGCAGTTACATATGCCGCATACGACGATATGAAACGTTCTCCATAACCGCCTTCATCTGAATGCCTACAAAGTGCAAATTGTGCAAGCTTTACACTTTAATATCATTAATAAAATTCTTTGAGTTGTAATTTACGAATACATAATCGCCTTCAGC
>BGPR01014638.1:0-18163 GCA_013235015.1 Araneus ventricosus
CCACGTCTTTCGAAGAGGCTGTCCGACTGCTGTCTGGTATTGCAGGGGTGAGACCTTGGACCCTTATGTCAACCTTTTCATGGATTCAGGGCGACATCATTTGACCTTAATTTCATTTTCATGGACAAAGGGTTCTTTTAGTAAATACATTTTCGGCAAGAGGATATTCCCTAGATGGATTGCCCAACAAGGTTTCCACAAATCCAGCAGTTTCCAGGCCCAGTCTAACCACCGATTCTTGACGTACATTCCCATGGAGAGAGCCAGGTACCCTCCAACATCCGAGGAAAGAGACGACTATGGCTGCTCAGGTTTGACGACTTCGAAGAGACTGTCTGCTTCTGGGTAATGCGAGGGCGAGACCTTGGACCCTTATATTAACTTTCCCATGGGTTCAGCGCGACATCATTTGACCATGATTTCAGTTTCATTGACAAAGGGTTCTTTTAGTCAATACATTTTCGGTAAAAGAGAATGTTCCCTAGATGTATTGCCCAACCAGGTTTCCACAAATCCGACAGAACATATTTGAGACATTCTTGGGAAGGCAATCGCAACTTCCCATCCCAGTACCGTCCAGGAAGGAAACAGCATTGATGGAAGAGTGAGACAGACTGCCCAAAGGGACTCGTAAATTGCATCGTTTTGTTTGAATTCACGTTGTGAAAGCTGTATAAGAACGAGAGGGGAGCGTGCCCCGATTAACCCATTTTTTGCTCGAAATTGTTACGCCTGTTTGAGACTTTCCTGCACAGATTATTCTACGCACGATCATGCGTGTGTACCATAAAAGTGGCATTTTTTTTCTATTATTGATTAATGTACTCGCATAATTACATTAAAATATGCTAAGGAATCGGTAGCGAATCCAGGGGAGGGGCTATCGGGCTGCAGCCCCTCCCCCAGAGCTAAACCAAAATTCTTGATTTAATTTAAAATCACTACAATTGTTTGATCTTAATTTTCATTTTAAAAGAATAGTAATAGAATCGTGATAACATTGCTTTCTGACTTGACAGGCTCGAAAATTTTCTTACTTTTCTAGTCATTCCACTTGCACTTGTAGCGTTGGCGCGGTCGAAAACATTTTTTGGCCAGGTATTTCAGTGTATTTTTTATTAAATTATCGAAAGTACTGTAGTGTTCTTTATTATTCTTATTGTCAGGAGAGGAAAGCCTGTAAAGTTAAAGTGTTTTGGTTTATATAAGCCATGAGGTTTGACATTCGTCACTACGATACAAAATTTTTATGACCTCAGCACCCCCCACCTCAGACCCGAATCCTGGATTCGCCACTGTAAGGAATTCTAGACATAATCGACCAAAAGCGAAAAAGGATCAATTTTTGAATCGATTTGATATGGCTGATCTACCCTTCGAGTTCCTCGGAACCTTTTTGCATCACACTGTATATAATGTATAATTCATAATATGCTTCTAATTTAAAAATCTCTACAGGCCGAAAGAATACTGCAGACCGAGTTTCTGAAAATGTATGAAAACCCAATGGGACGTGTAAAAGCGGACATGAAAACTTTCGACACGCACCATCTAATAACATGCCGAGGCGGCTTCCATTTAGTCAAATCGCACTACAAACGCTGCTGTAAGTACACTTTTACTCATCCAATGCACTGAAAAGTAGTCTTCATCAACGAACAAATTAAATGTCGAGTTCATCTTTTTCCCACACAGTCCCGTGCCTCCCTGGCTATTACAGCGAGCCCAACAGCATCAACTGCAGTTTGTGCAACATTGGCTACTATCAAGAGCACTATGGGAAGCACGAGTGCGACAAGTGTGACGAGGGCAGAACGACCGAAACTATGGGTGCAAAAACCAAAGAAGAGTGCGTCAGTCAAGCAAGTAAGTAAGCGATGTTCAATTTCGCCGTTGCCATCAGTGACGTAGAGACGGGGTATAGATGCCCCAGGCACCATTCTTAAGGGGCGCCATGGAGATAAAGTGCCATAATTATGGCACTTTAAGTCAAATATAATTAGGGGGCGAAAAATTATCACAATACCCCAGGCGCTCTTTGCTCTTGTCAAGACGCTTTTTATGATTGGGGGCGAAAACTAATTTTTCCCCGGGCGCCACTTATATTCGCTACGCCACTGCTTTATTTACATGTACGGATTATACAGGGTGTCCCAAAATGTAGTTTATAAATTTTAAGAGCAAGGTAGGTATATGTAAACAAGTTATTTTTACAATAGAACATGAAGTCGCAAACGCAAAGACCGACGCAGGGATCTCAATGCCAGTGAATAAGTAAAACAGAAGGATACACCATCGCAACACAACAACAATTGCGCAGCACATGTTTAATGGCATACAAAATTACAATAGCACAGCAGTTCTGTTGCATAAATAAGGCGATAAGTCCTTTGATCACTTGCGTCAAGTACTCCAAAGGTTTTTTTGTTGATACTGCGTCCTAATTATTGTTTAGTAACGGATTCGGAAAACCCTCCGCGCTTTTGCGCATGCGCCGGCGGAGTTATTTTCATCAAAATGGGGAAGTGAATAATGGAAGGGTGATGTTTCCATTTTACTGACAGTGATCTAACAAAGAACTCCGGAAATGCGCTTATACGACTCATTGCCTGACACCCTTTCCGGTGTAAAATCGTCCAAAAGTGGTAGTCTCGGAATCCGTTGCCGAACAGCACCATTGTATCCGTCATGCTGGGTACGACTTGTGTTGTGCTATTGTAATTTTGTATTCCATTAAACCAGATCTATATAGTTAATATGACGCATCCTTTTTCACCGACATTGAGCTAGCTACCTGTACGGTCACACTATGCGTTTGCGACTCCATGCTTCATGGTAAAAATGACTTGTTTTTGTATGCCTTATTTGCTCCTGAAAGTTTGTAAACGGTCTTTATTGATTTTATTATGTCATCTTACCCTTCCATTGGTCATTTCTTGCTTTATTTTTTCTTCGCGATTTACCAACATTTGAGAAAAATTTTATAAAATATAGTAATTTTCCTAGAGATAATGTATGCAGAAATTTTAGACTCAAACTTCTAAAAAAAGAATGAGAATATCTTTGAGCAAGTTTAATCTAGCACTCCGGTCAATCCCATTACCATGATGGTAAACGAGACAAAAGAGAGTGCATAATATTCAACTATGCATCCTATCGAAAATTATTAAATGCGCATTTCCTAAAGTGTCAGATTTATACGTAAAAATACTCATCAAAACATTATAAATACTCGCTTTCACTGTATCGTCTTTCAGCACGCATCTGAATAACATTTGAGCTTTACATTTTTCATGAAAATTTAGACAGCAGTTTTAAATTTATTCATCTTTAAATGTGAACACTCTAAAACTCATTGCGAGAGTTCACAATGAGCTGAATGAACATTCACAAAAGAAATGCAGACTTTTCGAGCTCAACAATCAGCAAAACAAGCGTCTAAACCAATGCTTTTCATTTAACAATATTTTTAGGCTGAGATACTTTTCGTAACACGGAAAATCTACTGTAGGATTTAGATATCTGTAAAATAATTTCCATTTTTTTAAAGACTCAAAAGTTTAAGTAGAAAATATGAAAACTGTAGTTTTGGATTTTTGCTTTAAACACAGACGATATATCACAAGGAAGAAAAAAATAGTGAGGTATTCTTGTTATACTAAAACTTCTCCAACAGGGATAATTGAGCATAGCAATATATGTGCAGTATATATTGATATGCGAGACTTTTCTTGTTGCAGAGATGATATTTTAAGACAACGAGAACACCTTAAATCATTTTCCTTTTTCTTTCGATTTGATCACTTTCAAAAATATGCCCGACGCTATTGCTATATATCTGTACGTCAGACGTAAACTATCGTAAGTAATAACATTTTATAGGATAATCAAAAGAAGTTTTAGAGCACAATATATCGCATGCTGTATTTTTTGAGAGCTGTCTATTTCCCCACCACCACGAACTACAACTACCACACTTTATTCCTATTCATTATCCAAAGATGAGGTTCGAATAATGTAAATACCATAAAAATATCAAAATCAGAAAAACTGGAGTTACGATAGTATACGTCTGAGGTATAGATATAAAGAATCTAAAAGGTGAAAAATGCGTCTTTAATGTTACATAAATTTCATGCTTTTTTTCTGTCTTCCAAGTGAAATTTTGTAACGTTTTCATTAACATTTTTATTGCTCAAGACTGCTTTTGCTAATACGGTTAAACCTCTTTATAACGTCGTTCTCGTCAGTACGCCATTTCGCCTTGGAATACATCGATTCCTATTCATTTAAATGTTTAAAAAATCTTAACCCTTTCGCTACGGCGCGGTTTGCTTCGCTGTAGCGCCGCCATTGAATCAGTCGCCGCGCCAAAAGTAAACACATTGCGCGTGGACAGCCTTTAGTGTTTGGGTTTACTTCCTACGCCTTAACAACGTCACCTCGACATGCTCTTGAAAGGAGAGGTTTTTCTTTAAAACAATATATTCATAATTTCTACATAATCAATTATAATTAAAGCAATTAATATACATTTTATAATATTAAGACTAATTAATGTTCGAATGAATGCCGCCGGCTATATGCGAGTTGCTTTGTGAGTACCGGCGTTAGAAACAAAGGTTAATAACTACACAAGTATTTGATAATGTGTGGCTTAAAACCATTGAAAAAAACAAATATCTTAGTACATAAATTCAGATCGCATTGATTTAATTAGAATCCGAAATCGAACGTCACGACCATCGAAAAAAAAAATTCTCAATAAAATGTTAGCATTTTCTAACAAACTTTCCTAAAACGAAATAAAAACTCAAAATGACTGTTGCAATGAAGACAATCATTCCAATTTCCATCTATTGTATAAAAATATCTAAAATATTGCAACATATCCAATATAAGAATGGACCTTATGCATGTGACGTCACATCCTCCGACACGTGACCTGCCGGAGGCAGCCATTGGTCAGTCTTAAACAGCTGACTCAGAACTGCTTTTATTTCGGAGTCGCTTATAGGCCGATCGTTTTGTTTATTCCTCCACAGCTGTTTTTCTATACTCTCGAACCCAAAGGGTGCATAAGGTCCATTGCATTTTGTTGTGTATTCTACGATAAAAGTTCAAGAAGAAATGACTTCGTTTGGTTGGTCCATCAACAAATGCCCTTATTTGGTTGTAAATATCGTTACGTATTCAAATATTTAAAAAAAGATGGAATTTTTGGAATTGCTTTTATATAGTCCGAAATCATCATCCTAATAATATTCTGAAATTATGAAGCGCTACTTTTTTTAAAGAACCTTTGTCATATTTTGCAGCAAAAGTAAGTAATTTATCGCAATTTTGAACCCAAGTTTCATTGTACGTCGTTCTCTTCAGAAAGCGATCCGTCGAACGACGTTCTAAAGAGGTTTTAGTGAAGCAGAATTTTGGATTAATTTTGGTTGTAAATATATTTACGTATTTTTCTGTCTAACTTTGTTTCTTTCTTGCCCCAACAGATACTGGAATATTCAACACATTTAAAAAAGGGATCGCGGCACTGTTTAGAGGATGAAGAATCAAAGTCTTTTACAAGGCATTGCATTGAACGTTAGAAATATGATTTTAGATGCAATTGGCAACAAACTTTAATATTTCACCTCACAGGAAATATTAGCCCTTATTTGTAATAATTTGTAAGTTATATTTCTGTAAAATATGAAATTTAAACAGCAAGAAAAAATTAAAGTAATCGATTCATTCAACTGTATTGTTTTTTCTCCCTAAAAGCACATCCTATAACAAAACAAAAACCGTCTGTCAGAAGAACGTTACGAAACAGAGAATGGCAACGGCATGGTATTTGCACATTCCAAGGCCCGTTTTCAAGGTCAACTGTACTATTTTCAATTTCCAAAAGTATTTAAGATATTAAAGCAAGGGAAATTATGGAAAATTAAGTAAAAATTTATATCTTTATTTTGAGCTAACTTAAATATCTGCATTTCTAGCCCAGCGCAACCCCCCTCCCCCGCCCAAATGATTGGAAAGGTATTTCGGATAGCAACAATAAAATCCAGGATTTGAAAGAACTTCAGAAAGTATGAATGTTAAGATACGGGTATAGAATAAAATTTATTGAAACAACGACCGATATGAGTTTCAGATTTTAAACTACTTTCTTTAACTTAAAAAATATGTATATTAAAAATGCTCAAAAGAAAGAAATGAATTCGATCCTGCACATCTCGCGAAAAAATATCAAATGAAGCAGCGAAATAATGAAGCTAAGGAAGACAAAATCACAAAAAAATGCGAATTAAACCAAAGACTAAGAATTTTGTATATTTTAACATAGGACTATACGTTCCTCCCATTGGGGTCTCAGGAAGGAAATTGATTCACACGCCAAAACGCCACAAAACTTGGTATGGGAGATCCTCTATATCTCGATAACTACATATGTTGAGAACAAAACTAATGTCTTATTTTAGAGATAAAGGGTAACAACACAAGTTACAAAAAAACTTATTTAAACTTAAAAACTTGCGAGAAACAAAAGAGACGAGTAAAGTCGTCCTACGCCTTTAACATCAGCGGCTGTTTGAAAAGACAGCCCCTGTCTTTTTTTTCTTTTGTATTTACAGTTACTGTGTGCTAGGTGCCTTTGGCGCCCAGCTTGATCACCACGAATACCGATTGTGTCTCATTTCAATTCAATCTCTTATGCATAATTTGATATACACTGATCTCGTAACAGAGTAACTTTAAATTTCAGATTGCGATAGATATTTAAGCCGTGTTATATTAATAAACTTGCACCCGTTTTTTTTTTTTTTTTTTTGCTTAATGGAGTCCCTAATTGCATGTTGTCAGCACCAACTTCATTTTCTCATGCAAAATATGCAGTTAATTCCAGCATTAAAATGCTGCGGCGCGTTTTAAGTCTCGTGTTAGACGACATAAAACATGCTGTTAAAAAGAATTAAATAACAATTATAATTTCTGAGCTTACAGAATACATCTCCTAATATAGTTAATACAGTCAAACCGCGATATAGCGAACCCGGGATATAACGAACCCTCGGTTACAGCGAACCTTTTACATGGTCCCAACGGAAGCCCAATGTTAATAATGTATTTTCATGCGTTTACAACGAATAGCAAACGCTAGAGACTCGGTTATAGCGAACTGAAAATTTCTAAAACTTCAAACTTTTCACTTGCCCAAAGGGACATTCTTTACTAATTGTGCTCAAGTCAACCCAACTTCTACAAAAGTTACCCCTTTTGCATGAAATACTCTGGTTCAGAGACCACATTCCTCGCCTATTGTACCTTTGTTATAGTCGCTGCTAACCCCCATAAAAAGGAAAAAGGAACAATAGGCGTGGCTTCTTACAGTTTCTATCACCCCTCCTCCCCCTGTGGACACCTGGCCTGGTGTCAACCACGGAAGGGGGAGGACTTTCTGGTCAGACGACCTAGGAGCAATCATGTGTTTTCTCCGCCATTTCAGTTTAATTCCTTATCATTCTGTGAACTTTGCAGTGACCATGGCTAACGTTGGCAAGCGAATTATTTAATACTTTATTTGTCCCTAATTACTAATGAAAATATTATGTTATTAAAAAGTTTATTGTAGAAGTAGTATCTTAGCATGTTAGGGCATTTTTTTTTGCAAATACGGATACAACGAACCTCGGTTAAAACGAACTTCTGAGTCGGTCCGTTGAGGGTTCGTTACAACGGGGTTTGATTGTATCTACAAACTTTGTTCACAGATTTCAGAAAAATAAAAACAATCATTATGATATTGCCAAAGAATAAGAAAAAATTGGCGTCCTCTTCATTCCTTAATTTCAACAATGGAAGAGAAATACTCAAATATTTGTGTAAATAATGAAGACCGTTTGAACAACGGTTGTTGCAAACTATGCATAAAAATATTTTTAAAAATTTGCTGAAAGTAGGGAAAAATTGAGCAACTAAATCGGTATCACTGAAGAGATCATTTGAATTTTAAAGCAGTGTATAAATTACTTTGGTCTGATATTTCCTAAATTTAACGCCAAAATTTTGCTTTAAAAAAATTATAATTAAAATTTCGGAAAAGTCAATCATTCGCAGCCTTCAAAGTATATTTGCGCCAAATTAGATAACCAAGTCAAATGGTCTGCCCTGTACAGCGTCAACACACACATTCGCTTTTATTACTAATAGAGATTTAACAAGAAGTGAAAAAGAATGGAAAATCAGCAATTTGCTGAGAAAACGGAATTTCTTGAATCAGAAATATTTAAAAACTTTCTACAGAAAAAGCAACCAAAGTGTACATAAGACTTTATTAAGGAAAATGTCTGCAGAAATTTTAGACTCAAACTTTTAAACACGCATAAGAACATCTTTGAGCAATTTTAATTTAGCACTCGACGACGAACCCATTCCTATAGAAAAGAATGCGACATCTCCCCGCAATCGAGTGAATATTTAACACTACATTGCATACTAAATTACTTTACATACACTATTTGAACAGACAAAACATTTTTCAAAATATTAGTCTGTTTTCATGGCATTAAAGTAAATATTCTGGAAATGATATACCAGACATAAAACATTCCAAAACAATAAAAAACTAAGAAATTGTGTTCAATATCAAAAAGTCGGGTTAGTAGCGAGGTCTATTGTTCACACAATTACTAGTTATGCATTTAAGAATACTTATTGCCTGTGCCATATGTTCCCAGAGGAGTTAATACTATGAGGGCATCTCTCACAAGACTCTTGGGGTCTATTCTGGTACCCCCGGTTGGGTTGGGTTCCGCACGTTAACAACGGAACCCAACCCAAACGGGGTTACCAGAATAGACCCCTTAGCATCGTTGCAGAGTTGGAATATTCGCTGCACAACTGTGCGTGACAAAGAAGCTAAAGTATCTGATGGAAATCCTTCATTAATTAACAAACGTTCTGTAAAAAGGGTGTAATAGAGCAAAAGCCAGACATACCCACGCTGTGCTGATGGTAATGAGATTTTTCAACCACAAGATATTACAGATTAAGGTTTCATGACGAACCAAGTTCTCACACTCGATATTTCGCTAACTAACCTTACAAAAACAAGTTTTCATCATGCTACACTAACGTTCCATTGGCTAAGCCCAAGGAACATTCCTTCGGTCCCTTTCCCAAGTTTTATTATAACATTTCATGCATATATCAGCGATGAGAAGCCTGCAGCCTAAACCCCTTGACCTGCGAATTTATTAAACGTACTAATTAGGTGACACTACCCTATTTGGGATATTTATTATTATTTTAATCTATCTAACATGGTAAAGGATACTTGAGACATTTAAGCATGTCCAGGTGGTTTTTGTATTTAAAATTGTTAAATTGGCTTATAATTAGATTTAAATAGCAAAAATTATGTAATTCGATGCACGTGTCAGACACGTTGTAGGTTAAGGACACACATGGCGTGCTTTAGTTTCTTATGCGGTCTTATCAGTTATTCACATTAAAATATATAATTGTCTGCAATTACCAATATAATAGCCTAGATCCTCCGGTAACGCTCTGACGTCACCAACAATAAAACTCGCGCCATACCATTGCGAGACGTTAAACAGCATTGTTTCATTGTTAGAGAACCTAAATTTCAGTAATTTTAAATTTAAAAGAGTAATTGTTCTAATTTCAAATTGAATAGCTCTAAAATAGTGAAATAAGATTTTCTATCGATGGATATAAAATTTATCTCGCTATGATCAATAGTTCCAGAGAAATTTTAAATTATATTAATTCTATAGCTGAAATTAATTTCCGTTTTTTAATAGAAAGCAGTAAATTACGTCAGTGGTATATCATGTGCGCGATATAGTTTAGACGCCAAAATTGTATCCAAATGCAATCGTGGCGATGTTTTCTTGCCAAGAATTAAATTAGCCACCAGTGACGTGAATCTACCATTCGTTCTCAACCGCCGCCAGTTTCCGTTTATTCCAGCTTACACGATATGACTATCAACAAATCGCAGGGGCAAACTTTCGATCATGTTGGAATTTACCTCGATGAGCCTGTCTTTTCACATGGACAGCTCTATGTAGCACTTTCAAGGTCTAGGATTCCCAATCACGTTAAAATTTACACAAAGACATCTGAAGTACAAGGAAAATTATTAAACAACGAAAAATACTTCGCACGGAATGTTGTTTACCAAGAGGTTTTTTTAATAAAGAAATATGCAAATAATATGTAAATAAAAGAAAATATTTCCTGTCAAAACATCTGTTTATTTTATTTGTTTTCAATCAATGTTAAACATTTATTTCGCATATATATCTATTTAAACACGTCAAATTTGAAGTGAAATCTCTGGAATGAAGAGGCAATTTGCACCCGTCATGGTTTGACGGGTGATTTTCTAGTATAATAATAATAATTAGAGAACAATAACCCTTAAGGTTCTCTCGTCTGTCCTTCTGCCGAAATTTAATGAAGCCTTTCAGAGTAAAAAGGTCCCCATTCCTGACTTATATTTATCTTGTATATACTGCGAGTATTGTATAAAATATTGTATGCAAAACTTTTAAACTCAAGCCTTTCAGCAAGCATGAGAACATCATTGAGCACATTTAATTTAGTACCTCAGAAGAATACCATTACTATAGAAGTCAATGGGACATCACAAAGTGCGCGATATTCTACCACACGTAGGGTCAACTGTACATTTTATGGGACGTGGTAAACTTCAAAAGTTCAGGTTTCTTTAAAACATTCATCTCCCTAGATCACTTTTCAACACGCACCGTAAAGTTATTTAACATGGAATATTCGGAGCATAACTGCAATCTTACAAGTTTTGATGTTTGATAATCCGTTGAAATATTGTATAAAGACTCGTTTTCAACCTTTGCAAGCTCGAAAGCAGCAAAATTAGCATTTTAGATTATCATAGTTAGTGGAGACGGTAGGGTTTTCTCATAAAGATGAATGACTTCTGATTCATCTAGCGGGTCTATTCTGGTACCCTCGGTTGGGGTTGGGGGCGCCACTTTTTCCGTTGTTAACATACCGGAAAAGTGGCGCCCCCCCCCCCAACCGGGGGTACCAGAATAGACCCCTAAATTGCATTTTTTGCTCCGATCCAAGGATTTTACATGAAACTAAAAATTCTAGACAAGTATTTTATGGCACGTCTTTTTATCGACTCTCGGATTCGAAATTATTGGCGCGATTTAAAAATAGATAAAATTTTAATTATAAATTACTTTATTAAATAACAAAACAATTGTTTTATGGCTTAAAAAATATCTCTTCGATCAATGCATGTTCAAGACAGGAACGAGTAAGAATTTGCAAAAACACATTTAGAGCCCATTTTTATCGATTTGTTAAATTAATTGTATTAAAAGGAAAAGTCTGCTTAATATATGGTTCTTAACTTTTATATATACTTGGTTATCAGCATTTGTAATTCCTCATAATTATTTTTGCCGATAAAAGAACTTTGCATTAGCTTGATATCTATTCCCATCAGATACTTGAATATTCGGTATCAAACAAGAAAACAACACCGTTTTCAAGACAAAGAAGTCAAAAGACATCTTCTGATATTACATTTCATATGATAAACATTTTAAATACTCTAAATCTTAGATCTCACAAAAAGTTCTTTAATGATTTCAAAGAATATGAAATTGAAAAATATTTTACTATTTGAATTTAAACTGTTTTTTCCACCGGCAAGTAAAATTATATGGAAAATTTACAATCATTTTATGCAATTTAAATCGCACCAGATTATTTGCATCGTAAAATAAGAATTTTCAAAATAAACTAACAAGTTAAAGAGCAGCAATCGCGTGAAAAAGCAAGTTTTTTTGCTTCACACTTACCAATTTCCATATCCACGAACGTAAGGTGTAAGCATAATTGCGATAGATGTGCTATATTTTAGCATATTTTGAACTTGAATGATAGGAGTTATGGGATTTGAAGCAACAAAGGCTGTAATCCCCTTAACATATTTTGATACCTTATACATGGGAATGACGCCATTGAAGAAACCAATGATGCCACGACAAATTTCATCTTTGTATTGGCATGGATTTTCTTGCAATTAAAAAAGGGTGGCAGTGGCCTGGTGGTAAGTTTCCGGAATCTAATATTGCTGGTTCGACACCCGATTCCGAAAATCTGTCGCATATGTAGGCCTCGTGCATAACAAGGGGTCTATTCTGGTTGTGTTGGGAGACGTCACTTTTCCCGTTGTTAACGTGCGGAAAAAGTGACTAGTGAGTGCGGGGTACCAGAATAGACCCGCAAATCTGCCGTTAAGGGCCAAACGTCCGCACGTTATGTCGAACACCTCTGTATTAACTGCAGGATGATAGGGCATTTCTCCTCATACAAAAGTTGTAATAAATTTCTCAAAACTAGACCAAATGACTTGAAACAATGACAGATTCTAAATTCTATCCACCCCAGACAAGTTAAAAGCAACATCTCCTACGCTGAACTCGAAGCGAAAGGTAAATTACCCTGAAGGTGCCATTAGCCTAAACCCACAACATGAACTAGAAAACACTATGTACGGGTACAATAAACATGTTCAACTCCGTTGTTAACGTTGGAACCCAACCCAAAGGGGGGTACCAGAATAGACCCCTAAGTTTATGTGGGTCGGAAAAAACCTTTCAATTTTTATAGAAACGTAAGTTCATTTCGAAAACGCAGGATAAAAAAAAAGCAATATGAAAACGGTAAGGTTATACAGTCAAACTTGGAAAATTCGAAGTTGAAGGGACCAGAGAAAAAGTTCGAATTACATATATTCTCTGAAACAAAAGAGATTAATAAAAAAGATTAACTCCACGATCAAAGATTTAACACGTAAACTTTATCTAAGTAAGTAAAGCAGTGCTTCAGTAAGCAGTTTTTCTTTTATCAAACACTGTCTAGTTGTGTGTTACAATTTCTTTTCTCTCGAAAACTTTCAGAAGCACGATTGCGTTTGCTTTGTCGCTACGGACGAGCGGCAGAATGGATTTTATGTAGAACAGTCCTTCACTTCAGCATATTTAACTTTCCATCTGATACTAGATACAACGTAAAAAAACGTTGGTTTAAACTAAGCCAGTGATTCGTACTTCGTCTCGTTTCCTGGTTCAGCGGGTACATGCTCATTACGTCACACCGCTCTTCATTCTTCTTTGCTCACATCAATCACGTAACTTTCCGGAGCGTTCTAGTATTCGTAGCTTTGCAGCTGACCTTGGGTGCGCTGTAAAATATGCATGTTTAGAATCAGTAGATGAGTCGCGCTTCATCCCGCCACGTCTATTGAGTTTATGCTCACTGCGTCATTTTCTCATTCCCATTGATCTTGGGTCTCTTTTGAGAGGGTTGGAGCATGCGCGTTTACACGGAGAGAAGAAAAATTAAAACTTTTTACGGCTGATTACTCATTTAGGAGCAGCATTGCATCCTAATAAATATATTGTATTTGTGTGGTATATTATTATAGGGCGTCTTCATATTATTATTCCTGTGTTTAGCCTCTTTTTTATCATGGGATAGTTCGATAATATTAGGTCGCCTAGACTGTACCGGTATTAAATACTTGGGCCATAAAATAGTCCAATTATGTTGCGACGATGTAAATGTTCTGTATGAAATCATTTTTAACCTCTTAAAGACCGAATTATTTTGAATTGTCTGACAAACCTACGGCATGCAAAACGAATTAATTCGAGTCATGTCCTTAACCGGTTAAGAGAAATCGTTACGTGGTTACAGTTAGTGAACAAGTGTCTAGATTTAGATATCACCAAATGAATATTTGAGCAAAAGACAAATAGTCCTTAAGCTGTTTTAGCGTAAGTAGCTAAATATGTTACTACATACTCGAAGATGAAATTTGTTCGGCGGTAATTTACTATAATAATCGTATTAAAATAGTTTGAAGAACAGGTTAGGTGAATATTTTTTGTTGTCCAAAAGTTGCCTAAATTAGACAGTTTAAATTAATGGGACTACATTAAAGAAATCAAATTTTGGTTCAAAGAGAACATAATTCGGAAATCATAAAATATTCTCCTTTAATTGTCCTTAAAGCAACCAGTTTCCTTAATTAAACCGATGTTCAATCAATCTATTCCCCCCCCCCCACTTTGAAAGTGTACTTCATAAAAACTTACGTTGTTCTGAAGATAAATAAACTACAAAAAAAATTCTATTGTTTTTACTTTCTCGTATACAAAGAGAAAGTATTGTAATCGTCAAAAAATTCGAACTCGAGATTTTGACGAATCTCCACGTTTTAGACCTCCCCGAGTCCGAAAAACACAATTTTGGAATTATGTCTGTCTGTGAACACGATAACTCAAAAACTATTAAAGCTACAGGGATGAAATTTGGTATGTATCTTTACACATAATCTGTAGGTTTTCTACCAAATTTTGGACAAAATCCGTCCGCGGGAAGTCTGTCTGTGTTAATGAGACTGAGATAACTCACACACTTAAATAGCTAGGTGGATAAAATTTGGTACACATTTTTAATATCGGGAATGTAGGTTTCTATCAAATGTTGGACCAAATCCATCAAAGGGTTGACCACCTATATAATCAAATACTTTTGAACGCAATAACTTCTTTAAAAATTTTGATAAATGATATTTAGTATGTGGCCTTCTTACCTTAATGGTAGATTTGTGTCAATCGGTTAAAAAAAGGCGTTCAAATTGCAAATTTCTTTTACTTTATCTTACACCCAGCCCTATTGGTAATCACGCCGGCTTCTAATTCCACTTCCGCGTTGGACGACCTTCGGAAATCGTGGCATGACGTTTCGCTTATTTTTTTTTCTCCACTGCATTAGTAGTTCTTTTGTTCGTTTTATTACCTTTTAGTTTATTTTTTCTCTTCGTTCGTTAGGAGTATACGAGAAAGTTTAGAAGACACCACTCCCGCTGGGTTTTTTTGTTAAAATTACTACTCGATCACTGTGCATTCAAATCGTCCTAATTCGGCAACCTTACCCTATCATGTGTAAAGTTTGTTACTTATATGAATAAGATTGTGCTTATTATGCGTACTTAAAATTCGACTGCTTCAGTAGGTCTTGGAAACACCGCACAGAAACAGTTTTCCCGACATGGCTAGTAAAATGCAGTAAAACTTGTCTATTGATATTGTAGGGACCTGGAAAATATAGTGTTATAGACAGTTTGAGGATTTACACAATCATTGTTTATGTGCGTGTATTAATATACCGATTTATCTTAGAAGTAATATCTTATATAAAATATTCAACCAATATCGCAATTTTAGTTTACAGCAATCTTGCAACAATAACACGGCAAGTTCACAATAAGACTGCAGAATGCAAACGAGCTAATTTTTTTAAAAAAATTTTTGAGTCAAGAATATGATTTGAAGTCAAAGAGAGAGAGAGAGAGAGCGATTTTCGCTAATAAATACGTTTTGCTGGTAGAATAAATTATGAAATTAAGGTTCAAAAATAATTACCTTTAAAAATATGGGAAAAATGGAAGTTATTATTTTTCAACAAACATCGACTGCTTTTAGGTTTAATTTCGTTTATGAAAGTTAGAATTTCAACATTAAGAAAAAGGCGATATATAGTTTTCTTTAAAGTGCGAGTTCTATATTTAGTAAAAAGATGGTGAATTCTTCTTTTATAAAAAGACCTAGTTAGTTTTACAAATTATCATTGATTAATTGAATTAATAAAAAGAAGGACGGTCCAGAAGATGCTATTAAAAAAATGGATGTTTTGTTTTTTAAACAGAGATAAAGATCAAAACCAGATACCAAGTCGTAGTGTGTAAGTGTGCTGTATAAAATTTACAGCAAACGTGTTTTACAAGTGGGTTGGTCGCTTATGTTTTGCAGGAAGTTTGCTTCAAGTTTGTCATGACAAGCTAATATCAAGAAAAATCACACTTGCTGCAAGTGTACATGCTATCTGGAATTTTACACATAGGTATAAAATTCTATATTCAGGGATGAGATTGGCAAAAAAGCAAAAAGACCGAAATCGTACACGAGCAAAAAAATTGTACCATAATTTATACGCGAAAGATGCTAAGAAATAAAACATCAGAACATGCAACATGACTATAATAATGAAAATATTACACTATAATAATTAATTATTTATAATTCAGTATGTATAAATAAGGAAAAGAATATTAAATTATTATTAAACCATTCACATTAAAAGTCAACACACCATCAGGGGCATCAGAAAATATAAATTTACCACCTGTACATCACTGAGATGCAACATTCACCCAACAGAAGTCCGAGAAGAATTACTTTTGATAAAAGTTAGCTCAAAAAAATAAATAAAAATAAGGACAAATAATTTATTTTGCTTCATGCAATTGTGTAAAGTTAATTAGCTCTTTATAAATTATAATAATGTATCATATACTGAATTCCGTTTTATTTTCATACATTTTCGCAAAAGTAACAGCAAAATGATTTTGCACCTTATAAAGTGAGAAGGGGGGGGGGGCGCGAAAAACTGTACATTTACAATTGAATATCTAAAGAGACAAAAAGGTAAGAATAACTAAAAAGACAAAGAATAATAGAAGCAATTTAATTAGTGTGCACAAAAATATCTCCAACAACCATTCTGCTATTGTCAAAGCCATTAATAATTTAAATATTAATTTAAAACTAAACGGCTACCCAGTACACTACTTTAATTATTAATAATTAAAGTATTTATAAAATTTTACTCTCAATCTCTCCTTTGCACTGCTAGTTACTCTGATACTCATCACACACCCTCTTTCATTTTTATTGGCTCGCCTGCATTTTTTCTGAACTAAATGATGAAAATAAAAATAATAAAACATTAAAAAATTGATAATAAAAATTATAAAAACATCAAAAAAATGTTATATAAAAAAATCAAAAAGAAAATAAAAAAAACCCTAAAAAATCTTTAGGGAAAAAAATTTCAAATCTTTTGTTAGTGTTTCCCTCACTAGATGGCGATACGTGCACGCATCTATTTGCCTTGTTTACATTGTAACACACGTTTGTTAAAGTCACTCCTTTGTTCCAAATATGTTATAAGAGATAAGATTTTAATCCCTTCTTTTTACACTTTATTCTGGAGATTGTCTTTAATTTCTTCTTTGTGGATAAATGTTTTTCTCTCCAATACATTCCGGTTTAGGTTCAGGCCAAAAGAGGGTATTAAATTCAGACCTTCAAGTCTTTTTCCTCTACAGAAAACCTATTCCACTTTTGAATCTGCATGAATGTCTGGCCTCTGATGAAGTCATTCACCAGATTCTTACTTCTTGTCGTTGTCTATTATTTTTACCCTTCCACCTTTTTTAATATTTTTATTTATTTTGTACATTTACAATGACAGATTCATATAGCATTATTGTTATTTGAAACATTTCCTTAATTGTTAAAGAAGTGGTTTTCTTTCATTTTTTTTTATTTGTGTGGCTTTTGTTGGTAACAGATCTCCATTAACACGCTTCACCTCTTGTTTTGGAGGGCTCCTACCTTTGACAGATTTTTCTTCAATAAAGGATGTGTTCGCATCCTCTGTTTGCACAGTCGTCATTAGTATATCTCTGTTTAATTACTGGCATAGTTGTCGGGACTACATTATCTCTAGAATGGCTAGAAGTTTTTCTTTTTTTTATGTAGTTTATTTATTTGTTTTTGTCTCTTTTTTTTTATTTTTTCATCTTGTTACGCCCTACAAGATGACGTTAAGTTCCCAACTAATATTTTTCACATGTTCATGCAAAAAAAAATCTTTTTTTTTTTTTTTTTTGCAAAATACGCCATAGAGGTTTTGTTTTCTGCAAAAAGGTGGCACTGAAAAGTTTGAATGTTCATCCTTGTAGAGTTTGCCGATTCGTCAGTTTCCTAGCTGGTAGAGTAAGCCGCACGGCCGAGCATATTTGCCCAGAATTTTCTTTCAAAAACAGAAGATAAGAAGGTTTCTTTTCTTTGTTTAAAAGTGGAATTTTCGGAAGAAAAAGCAAATTTTTGCGCGGGGGGACAGGAATTTTGAGGGAAAAAAAGTGGAATTTCTCCAAAATAAGAAAAAACGGTAATCCGCCAAAAAGCGGAAGAATCTCATCCCTGTATATTTAAACTTT
>BGPR01014638.1:18263-38725 GCA_013235015.1 Araneus ventricosus
CCCCCCCCCACCACCCGGCTCCTTTCTGTGGGGAGGGGGGGGACAGGAATTTTGAGAGAAAAAAAGAGGAATTTCTCCAAAATAATAAAAAAACGGAAATCCGCCAAAAAGCGGAAGAATCTCATCCCTGTATATTTAAACTTTTTTAAGAACTTCAAAATTAAAATTTTAGTAGAAAACTTTGTCAGTGTCGTAATTTACGACACGTATAATCGTTTGCTATTCCTCTTACCTTTTTTCACAGCATCTGCAATCTCTTTTCTTTTTCCAAAACGCAGCTACAGACAATTTAAAATACCATATTTTTTAGTAGCATCAACTTGCTTTAGTTCTTGCCCGATTTGCGAAATTATTTGTAGCTTTTCTTAAAATACCAGTTTTATGCCGTGTTATCCTAGATTCAAGTTGTTAACACATCAAAAGCGAATTTCAAGGAACAAGTAGTCCAAAGTTCTAAATGCAAATGAACAGCCTAATGCCCAAATGGCAACAAACATTTATGCACATTTCAATCGCTGCCCTCCGGCTTGCATATTTACAAACCCTACCCTGATAGAACCGAGGCAGGAAATCGGTCAATATCATTGGCTACGAGGAGCAGTGACGTCGTTTTCAGCTCTTGCAAGTAGCGTACGGCAATCATAACAAAACAAGAGTCGTCCTACTTTTCTTCTCCATTTTCCCACAGAAAACATTTTTCCGTGGGTTGTAATATTTTTAAAAACGAAATTATTTTTTAAAATATCATAAAAAATAAAACACCCCACACTGTAAGAAATTATACTAATGAAAAGTACACATCACTCTCGGCGAAGCGAGCCAATCATATTGTCCGATTTCCTGCCTCAGTTCTATCAGGGTAGGGTTTGTAAATATGCCTCCGGCTTCTAGTCCCCCCTCCCCCGTACTGTCCGACATTCTCGACCAAAGGGCGTCGTTTTTCAAGAGGAAAGAAAAATCGGCATTGTACTGTACCAGCTTTCTAAATAAGTAAAATCATCGTTATTAGACAGACGTTGTAGGCAAGCTTAAATTACATCGAATAAATAGAAATTCCGCCGGGACAAAAAAAAAAAAAAAAAGCTATAGACAGTATCAATTATACATAATTTCACTGTTATTAACGGACTAGTAATCGGTCAATGCGAATGTTGCGGTTACAAAAAAATGGAGTGGAACTTTTTTTTTTGCTTAAAATATTAAGGTGCCAAGAATATTCAATTAAATATGACCGGGGGACTATAAAATTTTAGACTTCGTAATTTTTGCAGCAGTACATTTAATGACTCAAATAACATAAAATATGATTCACATCATTTAGGGAATTTTTCCATTTGGAAGTTCATTCCCATCTCTGTCGGTTTAGAAATTAGCAACTGGGCCACGATTCGAGTGGAGATCCTATATATTCAGCGTTTTCTCAGTAATCCATCTTTCAGACACTATATGTATTACGTATATTAAGATAATCGTGAAATTGTTGCAATTGGTGACAATTTGAGTCGGACTTACGGAGAAAGCTACACGAAATCGTAACTTTGGTGAATGACGCAATAGTGAATCTACTCATCCTAATATGATAAAATCTCCATATCAAACATATTTCGTTTGCAGCTTTACCACTCAAAATATATAACAAAAACCTATACAACTCTGTGTACGATATTTTTTTACACACATAAACGAAAAACAGACCTAAAGATAAGCATAGCCACCACATGATTTCAACGAGTCCACAGACTTGTTCCAAAGCATAATATATCCCGCTAATTTATATATGTAATAATCTCACTTAATTTTATTCCAAATTCTAATATCATATTTTAAAATCTTAATGTATTCCTAAATCACTTTTCTAAAACTCCAGTTTCGTTCTTTTTCCGCGCTGGAGGTATATTAAATCTCTCATTTTGGCATATTTATTACTAAAAGAATATTTAATCGCTTTCACATGCCCACAGAAACTCATGACGGCGTCTCTTTGTCACCACTTTTTCCCTGAAACACCTACGTAACTTATTAAAAATACCCAATATTCCCTTCACTTTGATCACGTGTCAATATGTTATTCCCTTATCCGAGAGAATACAGGGATTTTTCTGTGCACTTTCGCTTGTAACCTAAACAGAGATGGACGTATCCACCACTCTCCTATTGATAATAAAATAAGAGGTAATTATTTGCTCGGCCTGTTTATTTTCAACGACTACAACCACGAAGACATTATATATAGGGAAAACTAGGGATACTTGACCCTACATGGTTTTAATCAGATTCCAAGTAATTTGAATGTGCTATTTTTGTTTGACCACTGGTCATATGGTCCATTAGAGGGGAATTTCATTCCAATCTGAAAAACCATCGCAATAGTATGTAGGTAAATATGTTCCAATTGTCCGAAAGTAAATTTTTTGCTTTTCATTCCACAGTGGACTTCTAAATTTACTATTAAAAACATGAATTAAAATAAGTCTAGCTATAATCTGATAAATGTTACGCAATATCTTAATTCCAAGTGGTTTAACTTTTAGAAAAAGTCGAATCGGGGATACTTGACCCAACCAAAACTCTACTGCAGCTTTGATGTTGTAGCCAACCGAAGCATATTGCGTAGTTGGGATCAATTTTCCAGTGCAGTTTGTCGCCAATATGGCTACTCAAAAATAAGGAATATTTTTGAAAAAAATGGTTTGTAATTATATTTAATGTGATAATTCCAAGGAATGCAAATAATCATTTTAATAAAAATTTCAAAAAGTATTGCAGTTTATATAATATATAGTTATACAAGAAACAGTAGGGTCAAGCATCCCCCACTATATATTATTCCGTTTGATGCGAAAACATTAAAGGAAAATAGAGTGTCACTGCCCAAGTGCTTATGGTCGCACAGAAAATTGTGAAACTTTTACTAAATTGCATTGAATATTTGCAACTAAAATTAGTTAAGAAAATTATATCAGGTTAGATTTTTTCAACATGAATGTTTCATTCTCTTAATTGGAACACAACTTTGGGGTCGCAAGTAGAAGTTAGATAACTTTCTTACAGTTATTAAACTTAAGATTTACAGGTAAGAATGGAGGGTGATCTAGCGAAGGAATCGAATTACAGTCATAAACACATGGAAAAATCATTGCTAAATGTGTAGGACATCGGGACAATTTTTGCAAATATTCCTGTTTACCAGTTATACAGACAGCGAACCGGGGATAGAAAAGCTTAAGAGACTGCACACGTTCAATGTTTTCCACAATGACCCTCAATGAGATGCCCAATCCACAAGAAAAGAGCCGTTTTCTTCAGTGTGTTATAGCCATAAACATTTAAAAGATTACCCAACAGATTTTTCACAAGTTTCAGCAAAAATAGGACGTTCACCACTCTCCGTCATCAACACACACAAAAAAAAACCCTGCTCTTAGCCGTACGCTTTTCTCGACGGTTAATGACACTCCAATGTATCCACAGTCAGCACACGACATCTCACTGCCACCCTAGGGACCGCATCTGTGTGCTGTCAGACAAGTGATTAGCAGCGTGAAGTGCATTGATAAGTTAGACTGTGCACACATATCTGATTTCCCGCCAACTTCAGGGGAAATTGCTGAGCAAGTGTCTCTAATTACTTGTCACACAGCTCGGAAGGATGCATGCTATCAATGTACTTAACACTGCTAATCACTCCTCCGGCACTTTGCCGCTAATGACAAGTCGGACACAAATCAGGTTGTGCATTGGGCCTTAGTTTACGTATTAACTGGACAGACTAAGTATGCAATACTCGCAGCAAAAGTTTATAACTAAAAATGATGTTTGATTCAATTAAGCTCCATTACATTAATGATATAGCTCAAATTCAACATTTTGCCTCGTCTAATCTTATGGAACCACAAGTGTGATGCAATTATTTTTAAGCTAATTATTCCATGTGCAATTTCTTGGTATTAATGTTGGACAAAGCATATCTGGCCCTTGTGTCTTGAAACTATAATATTCACCATTTCTAGCAACAATTCTTTCCCTTTTTCGCAATTTAATAACGAGTCACAAATCTTATTTTGCTGAATTTTATTATTTTATACACAATGAGCACTTGGTTAAAAATAGTGTATGCAGAAATTTTAGACTCGAACTTTAAGACAAGCACGAGAGAATCTTTGAGCATTTTTAATTTAGCACCCTTCTACCGTCCCACTACTATAGAAGTAAATGAGATTCTGGAGAATGCAAAATGTTCCAATAATAAACCAGGGTTCGTACACATTTCCTTAAAAGAAAATCAAGGACTAAAAAACCCAAAAAATAAGGACCTCTAAATTGAATAAACTTAACGAATTGTCGCACGCATTTTTAAATAAAATGTCTCATTTTTAGATGATAAATTAAATCTCTATTTGATGATAAATTATAATATAAAACATAAAAGATACAATGCAAATTTAACACAACAAAACTCTAAAAATATGAGTTAATAAACTGATGGAAAAAAAAACTGTGAAACTGGTAATCAAATTAAATATCTTTTAATTCCAAACTTTTTCATTCAATTTCACATCCAAGGTATTTATTTTAATTTCTTTTTCAGAAATTGTTTTTCTTAGTTCATGCGATTGAATAAATAAATTTATCTCCTTTGACTTTTCAGCCTCATTAGCTAAATCATTTGCTTTCTCATTTGTTTGGTGCATGTCCGTTTGGAGGAACATTTTCTCTTGTTTTAAAAAATCTATTTCCTCCTCTAGAGCTTTTCGTTTCAGTTGTTTTGTTTCAGTCTTTTCTTTGGGTCTTTCACTTTCTAAATACTGCATGTCCTCATTTCTTTAGTAATTTTTAAGTCATAAATAGCCCAAAAAAGCTTAATAAATTCATGATTTACACGCTAGAAAATATAAGAAGCATCTTTTAAAGTTTCTATTTCCAGGGCCTTGTTCACCGAAAAACCTCATTGTCCGCGTGACAGTATTAATATCATTTTGATAATCTTCCAAATTTTTTCATAATGATTATTGCTAAAATAAGTTTGTAAAAAATTATCAAGGGAATCACTCTTTGGATTGAAAGAAGTAAATTCAAATGAATTTGGCTTTACAATATTTAACAGAAAATCTGCATAGAGTAACAAAATTTCGTCGCAATCTTTTCCCAAAATACGTTTATTTTGCGACAATACAATCAATACCTTTTTCATTTTTTCCTGTGCTTTTACGGGATATCCAGCCATTACTCGTGGATCAATGCAAATCGCAATAGTGCATAATTCACAGGACATTTCTGCATGAAATGTTTTATCATTGTTATGATCTATTTCCGACTAACTTATCTGAGTGTGAAAACATCCTTGTCTGCTAATTCCTTATTTTTTATCTTTTCTTTTATTAGTTGCTCTGCAGCAAATCCTAAATACACTTAACTTTTATCATTATACAAATTTGGGTCACTGAAGTTGAATTTGCATAAATTCTCAGGTTTCTCAATTCTTTCATTCTCTGGTTTCAAAATTTTAAAATGTTGAATACAGTCATTAACAAGTTTTAAAAACATCACAGGCAAAAAATGGAAGTAAAGGTTTATCACTTTGATACTGTTCTAAAAATGGTAGCAGCACTTTTGACAATCATTCCTATAGAACCATGGACCAATAAAGGCCATCTGTAACTCCTCCCTTATTTCTCAAAGTGTATGCGATGGATATGGATTCGTAGAATGCGAGCAGTGTCGTCCCCCCCACCCCATTCCGCGAGAGCCACGTCGACCGAGATTACAGCCGCCGAGAAGGAGGAATTAGAAAAACGATAATCGGTGAAATTTTAAATTTTTTAATAATGGCACAGTAAAAAGTAAGGACTTTTTAAAAATGGGGCATAAAAATAAGGATTTGTAAGGACTTTTAAAGACTAAATGTAAAAACAAGGACTTTTAAGGACGCGTACGAACCCTGTAAATAAGGCGGTAAATTTCGAATAAGCATTTTCGAAAAAGCAGCAACAATTTTTTTTATATCACATAAAAATATTATATGAATATATTCGTCTCACTTTCAGCATATATATATATATATGAAAAATAAAATGATAGCGATTGCTTTAACACAGTTGCCTTCAACATTTCCAGGTAAACCTAGTTAAGAAAATGAAACCGACTTACAATTACCCAAATAATTAAATTTCAATGGGATTTATTTTTTATATAACTGATGTTTCATCTTTTATTTATTCCCCAACTTTGTGGTCACAAAAGCTTCAAATACTTACAAAAAGGCTCACAAATGCAAATTAAAGTAGCACCGCTTTACCAAACACACAATAATGAAACTATTACATTTCTGAATTGCGGCACGATTGTTTCCTTCACATAATGAGACGCTCAGAACAAAACATTTTATAATTAAAAATTCTGATTCATTGAATTAGGTTTTATTATATTAAGAGCTACGATAGATAATTAACATACTCTAATTACAAAATTAGCCGATTATCCTACCTTATGAAAATTAGACAAAATTCTAACAATTTTTTAGTACATCATCATAGACTAGCGTTATTAAACTTAATATTCACTATTTCTCAGCAGAGTTACTTCTTTCCGTTTCGTCATTTGATAACAATTCAAAAACCTTATTTTGCAGAATTTCAATTTTTTTTTTGCCACATGAAGATGTATGCAGAAATTTTAGCCTTAAGCTTCAAAATAAGCAGGAGAAAATCTTTGAGCATTTTTAATTTAGCACCCTTCTACCGTCCCATTACTATGGAAGTAAATGAGATTCTGGAGAATGCACAACAGTTAACAATAGCACCACACGACAAAATCTAAATCGACACTTTCTGAAGTGAAAGCATATATATTTAATATTTACATAAAACACTTTTTTAATATATTCATACCACTGACTCAGTATACACCCGAATGCTGTTATATTATGATAAATTTAAAACCTTTCAATAAGCTTATTTAGTACCAGCAGTACGCACAAGGCATTGCCCATGGAATCGGGACATGAATAAAATGAAAAACGCCCACAATGACATGAAAATTTCTGAAAACAAAATGCAAGATACACATTGATTTTACCGCTTATTTTTCTTCACAATGACATTTCAACTGTAGAAAAACAATAGAGTACGTTACACCGAAACAATATTAAAAAATTACAACATGAAAATGATTAGTATTTAAAAGGGTTTTTTTTGGGGATTTTCAGCTACGAAGGTTATTATTCCCTATTCATTACAAAGTTCTTTTCAATCCGAAAAAAAAAACAAAAATTTGCCATCAAAAGACGGGCTAAATTATTGCCGATCTGATTCGGTCAAGAAGAGGGGAAAAAAAAAAAAAAAGGCGCCCTCCATATTCTTTTTCAGTGATTATTATACAGCAAGTAAAATATGCGAGACAGAAACACGTTAAGACACTGCTGAAAATAATAATCGAAGTCATTCAGTTGAAGGTTATGCCGTATCCTGCGCTCCACACCGTCAACCAATGAAATTGCAACAATGCATGCTGGGAAGGTTCCGGAAAAACTTCCGCGGGAGAATAATCACTACAGAAAAATATCTTTAAACTGACCCGGAAGAAATTAATTTAAAAAAAAAATGGAAAAAGATTTTAACCGAACCGTTCCAGTTATAAGCTGAAAAAAATTAAAAATAAGTGTTAATAGAACGTCGGATGCAGCCAATTTTTTTTTAAAATAAAATTTCGATGACGAAACTGACTTAAAAAAATTTCTCAAAATCCAGTAAATTACGTTTGAAGCTCAAAACAAACTTCAGTATAACAAAAATTGTTTGTTCTATCCAATGGTGCATTGACTGATAACATTAGAAAAGACACTACAGCCGTAAAGGTGCCAAAAATGACCAAAAACATTAAATAAAAAATTTTCTAAATTAAATTTTAAAATTCTGGCTTTGAGTCACCATTAAGACTACATATGTGCCAAATTCCAAGGCTGTGAGTGCGATCGATTTGTCTGGACATCGCGCACAAGCACGCACACAAACATTGCCTTTTATACGGTATAGATTATCGATTTTGCCCGCTTCTTTTCCTCCGGACAATGACATCATGGCTTAAACAAAATATAAAAAACTCTCAATAATAACATTTTAAACAGTACCAAGTACATTAATCCAAAACAATATTAAAATAATTATAAAGTGAAATTCATTACACAGCAAGCAAAGTATTCGAGCCAAAGAAATATATTAAGACATGCTTAAAAATAATAATCGGTCATTGAGAATATAAATCATCTCCGCGTAGAATGTGAAAGTAATGACGTCATCTGCCGCGTGGAAGGTGACATCCGATCAGATTGAAAAAATATATTCTGAGAGCTATAAGCAACCTTGGATCGAAAGCTCCGATTCCGAAGAAAATTCATAGAAAATAAAAAAGATATTTTGACTGTTCTCGTTTTACAACAGGGATAAACATTCGTCTGGATATCGCACGCAGGCACACACACAAACATTTCCTTTTATAAGTATAGAAGAAAAACTACGAAATCTGTATTCCCTCATAAATAAGACGAAACTGATATTGTGCATGTTCAAAGCAAACCATTTTCAATCTGAACAAGCTAAAAAACTTCATTATTAACTAACAAGTCTTCATTAATTTAAATAAACACAACTTGTATTTAGCCATTTCTTTTAACTTGTTTTTCTCCTTAGAAGTCTTTTATAGAACTTATGCATTTGCACACGACAGGTACTTTGATTATATATATGCAGAAATTTTAGACTGAAGCTTTTAATCAAGCATGAGGTAATTTTTGAGCAAGTTTAATGTAGCATTCGACGGTATCTCACTATTAGTAACAGAGACATGTGGGAAGTGCATTGTATACAACAATATAATTACTGTATGGTAACTTCAATACACATTTTCAGAAGGGAGCAAACACATGTTTTTTAAACAAAAAAAAAAGCATTAAAAATATTCCTCTTATTGCATTATTTTTACATACAGAAGGAAGTTATTTTCTGGGGAAAATTGAAAATCCAGTTATTCTTACTCATTTTTAATAATCTGCTAATTCTTTCACATATTTAGGGAAGACCCACCTTCAATTTCAGCCTCTTGCAGAAACCATTATTTTTAACTTCACAAGTAGCAACAACATCATCAGGCCCTTTGTTCTCTATTTAGCAAATGTAAATACACAAAGACTCAATTCTTATATGAGGTTTACAGTACACAAAAAATATAAACTTCTGGATATAGCCCTTTTTCACACAAATTTATAGAAGTCTTGTTTCAATAATTTGATTTTATAATTACATTTTAAGACTATTAATCTAATTTAGGATATGAAGAAACTGATAAAATGATTCTATTTATAAATGCCAGCATCTGATCAAGACATTCATCCAAACTTTACTATCTTCCAATGTCTCCTAATGTGTGCAAATTCAAGAAAAACATTTGATAAGAAATCAAAATGAAAACCCTGAACACAGCTCCACTAAAAAACTAGAATTTTGTAAATATGCATTTAGTTTATTAATATCTGCATGAAGAAGCTTAATTTCATTTAAATAAATTTTATAAAATAATATTTTACTCAGCCTTGAATTATAAGATGATTTATACCAAAAATATATCCCTCACATAAAATTGAAAATTCATGACCAATAAACATCCTATCTTCATTAGTCGATTCCTTTTAATTTATTAAAATAATATTTTGAAGCGAGACAGACACCAATAAGGATGGATAAGGATACCAGTCTGAGAACTTGATTCATGGAAAGTTTAACAAGCATTACATCGTAACTGGAAATTTCTCTTAAACATATGTTGCTTAAAATAGAAATGACTAGACTATGCCAGCTCTTTTATAGACTCACAACAATATGCCATTTCCAAGGAATTCATTCAATGGATGACAAAATTTCATGCTGGCTACATTTTATGGGAAGCTACACTTTTATCTTTTTATATTAACCTTCTGACTGCAGATCCAGAGGTTTCTGCAGATTGGAAGCAAGTCTATTTTCAGCTGCATTCTGCGATTTTCACAGGCTACTGTGTTTACTTGGTACTTTTATAGTGTTGCATCATATTATACTAATAAAGCTTTGCATGTAAATAGCAACTTGCTTCTAAATAGTGATTTTAAAATCTGCATTCAAAGGGCTAAGAGCTAAATTAGACAAGAACTTGTAATCAAAAGCTCCGATTAATAAGAATGAGAACGGTGAAAATATGTTGCCACAGCTTACAAGAAGGTTAAATAACTCATTCTTAATAAGGTAGTTGGAATGAGTAGCACGAAAGCCTAAGCTCAGTCTTATGAATTTGTTATTAAAATTGTATCCAAAAAGAACAAAGTGCAGAATTAAATGCAATCAGTTAAGGGCAAAATGACAAAGCAAGAAATATTTTGTTTTCAGTAGTAACTCGGTGATTAGTTCAGACTTGCCAATTAAATTTAAACACTAGCGAGGTGAAAGAATACACTAACATTGTGTTGTATCTAATCAGGCTTTCAATTGTTCCATTGTATGTTAATTTTTTGGTAATAACTACAAATGCAGAAAAAATTCGATCAACTTCTACTTTTTGCTTAACCATTTCAACTTTATTCCCAAAAGACAATGGAATATTTGACACAATCAAATAAGAAACCATGAACAGATTTATACCCTTAGGCCTATTTTAAAATTAGAAACATGATTTTAAGTGTATAAAATGTGACTTCATATAAAGTTGTTAGATTTATTTCCTAATGTTTTTGAAATAATTATTATAAAATACAAATTAAAGCAGCAGAGGGAAAAAAAATCTGTCAATTTAACCTAAGTTTGTACTGTTTCTCCTCAAGCAAATGATACGAAATAAAAAGCTAATGTTGGCAAATATAATTTAAACCTTACCATCACATACTTGGCCCTCACTCTACATGCTATTAATTTTCAGAACACTTGGTCTATCCTGCTAATAAACAATGTAAAAGCAAAGATTAAATAAGAGTAGCTTTTGGAGTCTAATGGGGTCAGCCTACAAGATTCGACTTTTGCATAATTTCAGTAAGGCATACAAAAAAAGTTAAAACGTCTGGTATGAAGTCATCTCCATACCAACCACACATACACATATATTGATGGGTATATATGCAAAAGTTAACACATTCCAAATGAAATTACAAGCAACATCTCTGGTTTCTTCAAGTGAAGTAAGAATTGTATAGAAATCTAAAATTGCTCAATACAAATGTAACTTTTTGGAACCTTCAATAAGTTATGCAAATATTCTAAATTTGCCACTTAGTGCTTGCACTTTAAAACATATTCTAAAAATTCAAAATCTTTAATCTGTTGAAGAAAGAATAAAGCACAAAAGAAAGTAACCACATACATAACCAAAAACCACATACTCATGTTTTATTGATCAACTATCTTTTTTTAGCATTTCAAAACAACCAACAAAAACGAGCATGGGGAGATGGGTTGGAGCTGTATACATTGCACTTGCTTCTACAGAGAAACTAACACAATTTACCCAGCAATAAATATTAATTAAGACTTAAATTACGATGAAATTAAAAAACTACAAGATCCATCATCATTTTGTTGCCTGCTCTAGGTATGCAATGACGTCTGCTCGCTCGGTCTTTTTCTTTATACCGGCGAACACCATCTTGGTGCCAGGAATGTATTTTTTGGGATTCTCCAGGTACACAAAGAGCGTGTCTTTGTTCCAAGTAATACCTGAAACAAAAGTTACAATTTCAGACAATGCAAATTGAAACAGTCATGCAGAAAATGAAACAATGAGGATTTAGGTAACCAACTGCAAAAATGTTGATAACCAACAGTGTTAAATTATCTTGGTACTCTATTATACAACACTTAAAAAATTAATAGTTATTAAATAAATGAAAATATGTTTACTCTGAACAAAATTTCATCACCAGCAGCAATACTAATAATTAAAAAATTTCTACTAGAAAAACATTTTCTTGATTAAGTGCCAAATAATATAATGAAAGGACAGGGATAAGAAATGAATTGACGAGTTGGGCATCTGACTAGAAGGGGGAACAAACAATGATGGAAGGATGAATGCAGGGGCTTCATATCAAGACACCATTTGTCCCCCACTATGCCATTAATTGTAACCCACCCAATACAGTCAGTCACCCAATAATCATTGAAGAATTTTATGAAAATGTAGATAAAAAGTTCATCTATGTACCGAGATATACATTATTATAAAAGTAAATAATTAAGATTTTAATGATTAACAACACTGTGCTAGGAATTTCCCAGTTTAAAATATTACATATAAATAATTAAATAAAACTATAGATTATCACATTTTACACTGGACAGATACAAGAATGCCTTTTAAGTAAGTATATAGGTAGATGCAACACAAAATGTTCCATATCAATACGACATATGAATATCAACTTGCAAAAAATTTTAGGCGAAATATGCCACGAACAGGAAGCTTGTCAAAATCAAGACTTTTCAAAAACTTATGATTTAGGGAAAGAAAACATAAATAGCTAAAAAGGGAAATAAAAGTAAATTTTATGCACATTTTTTTTTTAAAAAAATAGGCATCAGAAAGTGGAAGAATATATTTAACAATCAAATAAACTTTTTTTGCCAGTACATTAATACCTACTGTATATTAAAGGCTATTAAGGAAAATGTATGCAGAAATTTTAGACTCAAACCTCTAAATAAGCATGAGAACATCTTTGAGCACATTTAATTTAGCACTCCAACAAAATCCCATTACTATGGAAGTAAACGAGATGAAAGGTAAGTGCTCAACACCCATCAATCTGTTTAACCCATTAATACCCGAATTAAAGCAAGGATTTCAATTAATTTATGTTTAAAACACCAAGATTAAGTCAACTGTGAAGCAAAATTAAATTCGGAGAAAAATATTTTTCTTTCTATTATTTTAGAAAACTTTTTTTTTAAATTGAAAAAATTATTTTAAAACTTTTTTTTTTACATAAACAATAAAGATTTTTAGAATATGGTTAAATATCGAAGAAAGCTGCGAAATCACTTAAATTCCATGCATTACCTCAAAAATAAACCAAAGGAAAATTCAAAATGTTGACATTCTGACTTCAAAATTTGGCGAAATGATAATATATGCCAGTTGAAAATTGTTTTGGAGTTTGGCAATATGTATCGACTTCATAGACAAAGCAAGAAAGAAACAAAGTGCATTCGGTTCAGCCACAGGAGCGAAATGCAACTGTCTTATAAATTAAGGTTGTAATGAATAGTGATTTGACTGAATATTCAGCCAAATACCAAATTTTTAAAAACATTTCACTTTTGATTGTAAAAGAAATATTTTTCAAATGAAAAAAATTTGAGATGAAATAAAATTAATATTTTATTATTTGTATATTTAAAAAATATGTATATGTAATATTTTAAATACTTTAATTCAAACACTCATCATTTTGGGATTACTTTAAAGAAATAAAAAAACATTGCAGTACATGACAATAACAAACACGGAAGAAAATTGAACGGATAAATTTTAAACTACTAGAAGCAAATTCTTATTTCAATAAAGAACTTCTAATAGATAAGATGGAGAGCCTACTGAAATGGCGGGAAAAAAATGCGGAAAATTTCCAAGGTTCGCAAATTTAACAAGAAAGCATCTTTTAACCCCTGCAAGAATTGTATAGAGACTATTTTCTGCAGCTGGTAATATATATGGAACCACATGGAATAAACTTCTATAAATGTTATACAACATTATTAAATACACTTGTGTACTATGCAACTAAAATTGGATTAAGAGTTTCTTTTTATAACAAATGTACCAAAATGTAATTTTACAATATTCTTTATTAATTTTTATTATTCTGCTGAATATTTGTCTAGCATTCTACCAGACTGATTCAGGAAAGGGTTGAATAAGCCTAATATTGAATATTCATTACATCCCTGGTTAGCATTATATGTGTATGAAAACAAACAGACTTCCTTCTAAAAATGCTGAAAAATTATTGTTCTTGCATCATAATTTAATTTCAGGCTTTGCAATGATAAAAGATATGCAACTTTATTAAATGCACCTATGCAACTTCAAATTGGGTAAATGTTAGATTTTTTTTGTTTATAAAAGTACTGGAACGTAATTCTGCAATATTCTTTGTTAAATGTATATATAAAAGCACATTAAAAAAACTATGAATATATTTGGTCGAATATCTGCTTGGTTTTCGGTCAGCCGAACATTCGTCCTACTATAAATAGGACACAGGGCATTAACGGGTTAATATAAACTTCAATACACAATTCAAGATCAATCCCATTCCCATATTAGTGAATGTGACAAAAATAAATGCAGAATATTCTACTATACATTGCATCGTAAATTTATGTGCAATATCTGAAAAGATAAAAGATACATTGGAAAAAAATGGTTAGCACAGTGTATAGGTGCAGTTTTAATCTCAACAGGCATCCATGCTATACATGTAATGCATAATGTGTTTGTATGAGGCAATTTGGCCCACATTGAACCACAAAACACTTTTTAAAATAAGAGACTTAAACTAATGCTCTAGTCTAGAGGTTCCCAACCTGTGGTATGCGTACCCCTAGGGATACACAAAGGACGATTTGGGGGGTATGTGAAATCAAAGTTGTTAATGGCGGACACAAGAAATTATAAGGGATTAAAAAAAGAATTTTATTTCTTCAAGTGAATACTTATTTAATAACTATACCACTTGAACAATTGATTATTAAGAAGTGTAATTTTTAGCTATCCTTATAAGTTAAAATGAAATAATTACAACGCTTGTGTCATTAACTTTCTTAGTTGAACTAATAATATTGGTAATAAAATGTAAAATCAAAAATAAGTTTGCAAATGTTATTAACTCAAGTCATTTCACTTTTAAGCTAACCTTAACATTATTGATAAAAACTTCTTTGCTTAGACGGATGGTTGTGTGGGGGGAGGGGGTTGGATATGATATCAGGGGTTAGGTTAGGTTATATTAACGTTCTGTTTTGAAACAACACGAGGGCTATTTAGGGATCGACCTTGTAATTTTGAACCGCCTAACGGCACCTAAGCTGGCACCCCTTCTCCAAACTTCCGGGCCACACCAACGGGAGGACGTTTGGCCACTACGTATGATTTAGCGTGCAACAGGCCTCATACACGGCGGATCTTCAGTGGAATCGGGTTTCAAACCTGCGACCCTCTGGTTCCCGAGGTTGAGGCCTTACCACTAGGCCACCGCGGCTTCATGATTGGAAGGGATATGCGAAAACACATAGGATAATCAAGGGGTGCACGAGGGAGAAAAGGCTAGAAACCCCAGCTCTACAACTAAAAAACAATTTAAGCAAAAACTAAAATTTACATTAGCACACTGCAGAATTTTGGAAATCTTTTATTAAAGATTTGTTTTCAATAATGACTACCAATACTAGACATAAAATCAACACTTACACATATAATCCACACAGAATTCAGATACAAAAATAGATCAAACAAATTTGATTGCTATTCCATTAGGTTGCCAGTAAAATAGCACCTTTTGCTATACAAGATTACTACACATGGCACATTTTACTTACTGCCAAGTAAATGGAAAATTATTCATATTTATGTAATCTTAAAAATTAATTTATCAAAGAATCTGGCAAATGGAATTCTATTATAAGCAATTTCAACAATTTATTATACTATTTATACATCAAATATATATATTTGTATAATTATCAGTCGATTCAATAAATAAAATTAAAGTTTTTTTTTTTTTTAAATAGAGAACAAGATCGAGCAATAAATATACATATGTCTAAACATGCAAATACAGTGCAACTTACAATAAGATTAAGATGTTAAGAATGAAAATTTTTAACATACACATAGAATAGAAAATTACCTTTGCTTTTGTTAGCGTCTGTATATGTGAATCCTGGAGCCTGTCCAGTTTTACGTCCTATCAGACCATTGAGATTAGGTCCAACCTTATGTTTGCCTCCTTTCTCAACAGTGTGGCACTGGGAGCATTTCTGGACGAACAACTTCTTACCCTTCTCGGGATCTCCGGCAGGAATATCTTCACCCATGGCTACGGAATTAAACAAAATCATCACAGTTGCTTTTCATCGTAATAAACTATATATTTTTTAAAGTCAAATTTGACAATGAAATCATTTCTTGCAAGTGGTTTTGGACCTATATTTTCTACACTGCTTTCATAAATTTTTCCCTATAAAACCTCTACCTAGGACACCACTGGATACTCAATTACATGCAACACTCGTCATAATGGCCACTATTCAAAAAGAAACATTATATTTCTAAAATAATATAAATTACATTACAGAAATATATCTAAATAGTATCAATTCTATTAAAATATTTAGGATATTATCTGTTAATAAATATTTATTAAATTTAATAACAAATATTATGACATTTTAAAATTAATAATTAAAAGCTTATTAAATGTTAAAAAAATAGATTAATTATTATTTTCAAATTAAAAATACTACCGAGTCGTACTGAATGGGATAGATAATTCAGAACACAATTTAAGTATAAGACAGTGGTGAGCAAACTATATTCATTTCCGACCCCCTCGTTTTGTGTAAAATTTTTTCGTGACCCCCTCCCCAGTTGACCAAAAGGATATTTTTTGAAGAAAAGCCTTACATTTTTTGTTAAATTTCTTTGAATTTAGAGACCCACGGTTTGCGCACCACTGGTATAAAATATAGTAATGGTTGCCACACGTCCCGTAAACACGGGACTGTAACAGTATTTCACTAATCAGTCCTGTATTGCTATTTGTACAGTTTTCTCCCAAAACTAATGTTGATAGAGAATTGAAGCAATTTTGAGGTAAAACCAAAGTGTACGGTACATCTCTCGCCAAGCTGGCGCCAAGTCATGAAAAACTCGCCAAACGTCCACCATGTTACTGTCCGCCATTGGCTTACCACATTTAGCGATTTTTCGCCAAAGAAAATCCAAGTTTGGCGCCATACCGTACACTTTGGTTGAGCCTAATTAAGATAGTAAAATCAACTTCAAAATATGAATGGGCTAAAAAGTTTATTAGCCTTGCATCTTATATTATTCTATGCATTCATTTTGTTACATTGCTTAAACGTTATTGATTCTTTTATCAGAGTAAAATAAACCATTACCAAACCACTTTTTTCATGTTTTAATTATTTAGTATTTAAATGTCCTGTATCAGTGTTTGGCAATTATGGCAACCCTAGATATAGTGTATCAATGGGACAGCAATTTCTTCATCAAAATGTTGAAGCTTTATAAACCTAGCAGTCATAACAACTGACATTTTGGTTAAAAGAATAAAAGCCTAGATATTTTACTTTCAGAAAAAAGATCTTAACCTTCAATGCCCTCAAATTTTAAATTATTTGTATCTCTGGCAAATCCATTAATCAGAGGGTTTTTTTTTTTTTTTTTTTTTCCAAAAAAAAACAAAAACTTGCCTCATAAACAGAAGTTTTGGAACATTTTACCTTTTTATAAACATTTTTAATCCACTAATCCGTTTTGAATTATAAACACAAATTTCATTACCTCTTAATATGCAACTTTCAATTTTGTCCCACATACCATAATATTTATTAGAAAATCATATCAAAAATTATCCGATAACTAATCATTTATAAAATAGAGGCGTTTCTTGAAATAGGAATAGAATGGAATAAGTAAGGGCACAAGGTCCAAAATTTAATTATATGAATTCATCTCGGAGTTTGGATCCATATAGTAAGACTTTTTTTAAAAAAGAAATTGAAATACAGCCACTAGGCAAATAACAATAAATTTCTGTTAATTTTCTTTTTCAAAGTTGTATAGATCCCTTAATCATGACTTTCCTCTTCACCTCTAACAAAATTTGCTTTTTTTAAATGGCAATTTCTAAACAGAAATAAGTATGATCACTTCAAGAAGTTTTAATATATTAGACTGTATGCAGTTGTCATACATGTTGTCATGATATATACTATATCATCAATACGGATAACTATTCAATGTAATTATTCCATAAAAAAATGTTTCAACGATTAATAAATTAAATTACTTTTGGTTCTATAATTTTTATTTTGTATCTTAAAACTCAAGAGAAATATTCAGAGTATGCAAAATATCAATTGTAAAAATATTATTTTAGTAAAAAAGTCACAAAACTAGACATCATCTTGACATTAATTTGATCATGACTATAATTAAAATCTTTTTTGAAAATGAAATGAAAAATTTTACAAATAAATTAATTTTCCAAGTTAAGGAAAAGTTACATAATGAAAAACAAATGGCACACATAACTTTCAATGGGATCAAAATATGCATAATTATATAGGTAATTGATCCTTCAAAATCAAAATGGATCAAATCTTAATTCGATTAAAAATAAACTTTAGTTCAATAAGGAAAACAATATAAGGTAAGTGCTCCGGTAGTGGGCCACGTACCAGTAGTGGACCACTTGAATTTTTAAGTTGAAAAACAAGAAATTCCAACATTCCAATGAAATAAGAGATCTGCCTCTGGTAGGCTGAAACCTTTATCAACTAAATACCAAAGGCACAGCCTTTATTTCCTGTTTAGTTAGGAGCTAGAAAGTTTGTTGCTGAAGTTGGTCTCTGAGAGAAGCATTTTTAGCTTATTCTTAGCGATTTCCTTAAGAGGTAACTCTTCATTCAACTATTTTTTAACATACATTCTATTTGTTTTTAAAATGAATTGTTCTTGATATTATTTGATTATATAATGAATGTATTATAAACTATCTTTAAATTAAATAATATTGATAATTTATGGATAGTGAAGGGTGGCCCACTTTTGGATCAATGTTTTAATAAATGCTCCAGGGAGGCCAGTACTGGAGTACATGTTTTCTCTCAAATAGACTGTTTTGTGATGTTTAATAAGAAGGTTATATCTTGTCAAGTCTTTTTATTTAATTAGATTTGCTTTATTTTTATCAGAACTAGTAGTAGGCCACATGGCCCACTTCTGATACACTAATGGAACATTCTGACTAATTACTTAAATAATAAATATTTTATAGTACTGCTGAGGAAAAGACATGTATTCAAGAATTAGTTGGGCTCTGTAACGAGGCAGACAATAATAACTATCGCATTGCTGGACCATCGAAAAATATTCCATCACCATTTAAAAGGGCTCTTTTCTGGCTGCAGAGGGAAGAGGATAAAAGAAAAGAAAAAGATTTATTCAACATAAAATATCAAGATTTAATATCCATAATGCCCCAAACAGAACTTAAAATGAAAGATCGATAATTAGCATATACCTTTTTAAAAAAAATTGGCTGTTAGAGAAAAAATGTAAATCTCGTGCGACTAGAATTTATAAATAAAAGATTTCACCTATATCAAGCCATTTTTATTGCATTTTATATAGTGTATAATGTTAATGTATTGTTATTACTACTATTTATAATGATTTTATTCTTTTTTCTTTGGCACAATTGACAAATCTGGGTGGCCCACTTTTGGTATGCCCACCACTGGTACATCAAAAGTTTGCTATGCCCACTTCTGGTGCATAGGAGTGATCTAAGTTTTTAATTTTTAAAAAATTATATTACAATTATTTTGATATTTCAGGTGATTATTATTTTAGATAAAAGTTTGAACAACCATAAAAAAATACATATTAGCGAAACTTCTTAAAAGTTTAGATGATAATTGAAGAAATACCCTTAAGTGGCCCACTACTGGAGCATTTACCTTACCTACCTAGACATCGTTCCGATTTCCAAAAAGCGACACATTTGTATGACCTTATTATCAAAGTAGATCATTAAAATATCAGAATTTGCACTTCTTTCGGTCATTTAATTTTTACAAAAAAATTCTCATTTCGATTAATGAATTAAATAAATTAATTACCAATTCGGAACAGGTAACAAATTAGGTGCTGAAAGTTTAATCAATTTAATTCCTTAATAGAAAAGTTTAAATTTCTAAAACATGGAAAATAAAATTAAACTGTAGCATGCACCATTTTTTCAACCCACAAATAGGGTCACATAAATTCGTAATAATTTCAAAAATGTTTGACCTTCCGATTCAAATGCAATAGCCGGGAATGATTACGTAACCTTGCGCCATGCTGTAACTCTTGCCCTTAAATCGCATTGAATAATTAGTTTTTATAAAACTTAATAATATTGCACGTAATCAAAGTTTTATTTACCACGTGCACCACCATGAGATCAAAGAAAACTATTTTTCACTCCTTCATTCATTACAACCGTTTCACATTCAGAAGACACGAGTCGGTACAACCAATTATGAATACAGCACAATAAATACCGATAACTTAAAGCGAAAACACTTCCTATAAAGAACAATCAAGAATGTTATTCTTACCTGAAATTAAAAAATTTTAAAATATACAAAAAATTG
>BGPR01014639.1:5115-38724 GCA_013235015.1 Araneus ventricosus
TACATTCAAACCCCTCTATTTACGAACACTGAACAGACTGATCCAGAAGTTAGCTATAACCGAGTTGTCGCTAATCCGATTTTTCGAAATATTGGCCACACAAAATTTTCTATGATCCTTAAACATACTTTTGCTGAACAAATTAATTACACTGAATTACATTTATTTATGCACTATATTAAATTAAAATGAATATTTGTTATTTTAATTCGAGGTTGAAATCAATTTTACTTATATATGCACATTTCGTAACTTCATGGTATCTTTCAGAATTTTCTTGTAGGCTGAGATTATCAAGCTACATTTTTTCAAATGATTCCAACTGTAGATTTAGAAAGAGAAAATTGTCTCCAAATATCATATTGATTCTCGTGGTTTTCTATTACCTTAATAATTTTCACTTTAACCTCGAAGGAAAAAGCTTTCCTTTCACTAACACTACCCATCAACAATTCAAACGATATTCAGTTAATGTAACTGAAGAAAGTGTAAGAATGTGTCGTGACATAATATGTAACTTATATCTTAATAGTTTTGTCTGACACAAGGGAAACAGATGCGTCTCTTTTTGGAGGACAGAACGCCACCCATGTTCCTGCAATCATTAGTTACCTCACCAGTTGGATCGGCATGGGACAAAAAAAATAATAAAAAACCGACGTTCGACTGTCTTGTATGGGCTGCCAACCGCCTCCCATTCACGGGCGCCATCCCGCTAATGTACCGTGCGCGAAGTTGCCTGCTGCCTGCTCCGTTTCCGACCTAGGCCGGTTCGCTCTACTTAGATCGACCTTGTGGGCCCGGCCTTCACCTGGCCAACCATATAGACACCATGCTTAGCGCGGACACTACATGGACAATGCAAGGCGGAGGGCAGAGTTCCGAGCCACGCGCTGTCCAGCAGCCTAAACCTCCATAACAGCTGTATTGCAGAACCACGCCACCGGTACCGGCCCTCTGGAGGACAAAGGAAGATGGTTGAATGATAATGGTTCTTTTGTCGATCTGCTTATTGTCACACTGGGTGATGGATTGAAAATAATTATCACAGGATGGTCGCTGTTAAGATGGTTTTCCCTTGAGATAGTGATATTCGGTGAGAGGTGAGCTAATTAAATACAATTTGTATGGCTCAACGGTGGATAAAATGCCCCCAAGGAATGAGAAGAGCGGATAATTCTAATGGACAGTTCTAGCAGAAAGGAAAAGTGGGAATTTTAGTTCGCTTTTTCCAAATTCCTTGCTTTTGAAGTTCGTATAAAGCATTTAAAAGTAGATTACTTACCTAGAGTTTCGTTTGGGACCATTTGCAAAGTTCCTTATCACTGAGGTGTTCGTTATATCCGGGTTCGGTGTACAGGGTTTGGCTGCATTTATAATTTTTTTCTTTTCTGAAACGCTGAGAAAAAATTAAATTTTTCAAACCGAAAAATGACTACTTCTTATTGCTTATATTATTTCATTGACAGTCACTGTGTAAAACTTAAAACTGTTGATACTGCAATCTTCTTCATAACAGCATATCATTTAAAGTCAACATATAAAGTCATATCATTTACTAAGCTCTCAAACTTAAATATGCAGTGTGCTGCGGCAATCTGCTTCATTGTTGGTGATCGCCATTTGAGTAGTTTCTGTAGCCTTTGGATTCATCTGCTCCTTAAATTCGTGGGGTTTATTTCATTCCTTCTATTATTTTTTATCATTTCAAAAATCAACTATTATTGTCCTTCTTACTTCATTGTTTGGTTTACGACAATGCATTTGTTTGAAATTTGTACTTTTGTATCACTCTAGATATATTCTCTCACTCATTAAGGTACGTATAAAATGTTTTTAATCACCCTGCGTAGTTAAGAAAATGTAATGCATTGCTAAATATGTTCTATCACTACTTAAAGTTTGTATGTATAAAATGTTTTTAATCCTCTTGCGTAGTATGTCTATTTCGGATGTTATTTATATTTCTGTTTTTATTTCTGTTCGTAAGGAATTCTTTCTAGTTTCATTAGTTATTCCAGTTTTAAAGTTTTTCTCTCTGCATAACAAAAAATAAAAACGAAATAAAAGCATAGGAAAAATATTTAGGACTTTTCTAATAAATAGCTAACAAGTAAACATAAAAAGGCATCATTTGTGAAATGTTTTGATTGCCTCAGAACTAGTATATTAACGATTACTTCGGAATAAGGTAACTACTTGCCTCACTTTATTTTAAAACCCGATCAATTATTTATCAGCTCAGTCTAAAATAACTGCCAATTTTCTCATAGAACTTATTCCTTGAAAGTAATCTGTTGTACAGATTGAAGTTCAAGCTGTGGGAAGATATGCCCTGGGCACCAGTTTTAGGAAAAAGAAAACTTTAGTGCGATTTGGTCATTTTTTGAACCAGATGAGTTGAGGGGCTTAAAAAACAATATCACGCGACCCGGGCACAATTTACTCTGATTTTGTTTGAGTGGGAAACAAAAGCTTATCATGTCCCTGAGACAACTGACCCTCACAACGCCAATTTACTTACTCTTATTATTAGTAAGTATATTTTTATATTATAAAATGTTTAAATTGTGTGATCTTGTTTGTATTGTCTTGGCGTGTTTATTATATTTAGTGTTCTCTTTTCTCCTTCCGTGTATGGGCTTTTAATTGTACCTTTTAAAGTATTGTTTTGCTCGCCAACATTGTTGAAAAGGGAAAAATGTTCTGTAAATATATTGTGTTATTAATTACCACTCTCGTTAAGGGGTGCAGTCTGTATGCATTCTACAGAAAACAACGCATTGGTTGTGGTTGTGAGAATACTGTATCTGGTCTCGAGGTGTTCTTGTCCTTCGAGGCTAAAGAGCCCATTGCCTTGTCATGCTTTCAGTGTTCGTCTGTTTTTCCCACTGATCCCTATTGGGCCTTACACTCTTCCTCTTAGGCTGGGCCAGTTCGGGTGTCAATCAATGTATCTTTTTATTAGTACTCGTGATTTCTATTCAACTAACAACTTCAAGCAGTTGAGTACTGATAAAAAATTTCTTTTCGAAGAAGACACACATGGAGGAAATGTCATAAGATCCTTTTTTGCTACCAAATTATAGAATGGAATTTTACTCATTCATAACTAGCTGGATCACTAAAAAATTCTTTTAAGCAAATATTCGAAGAATAAATAAAATCTGGGTCTGGGTTTTCGGTTTAGATAACTACATCGATGAAGAAAATTCTGCATCACTATTGGAGGTCGGGTCTTTAAGTGGTTTCAGTAGTCATTAGATAAGCATGTTCCTTGAATTCATCATTTTCGTTTCCTCTATCTTTTTCGTCATTTTAGATATTATGAACTACTTCACCCATCAATCCGACACTTGAGATACGATTATACAAAGTTTCTCAACATGTGAGCGTCTCGATGTATTCTATCAGTTCTGACGATTCCAGCAAATACTTTGAAACACCCTGCATAATATTTCTTCTTGGCTTGTCATTATTAAATCTCTGTTCGAAAAGTGTTCTTTCGAATTTCAACTGTTTTTTCCAATTTGAAATTTTCATTTATGCCAGCTCATTTGGAATTTTCATTCTTTTCAGCAAAAAAAAAAAATACAGAGCATTTTTCTAATATAACGGAAGCCATCAAAGCTAAAAAGGTATCATTTGTGAAAGTTTTGGATTCAATGAAAAAAGATATTAGTAAAAATTGGTGTAAAATTATGTTTAAGGATTCAGATCATTGAAATCGTTTGCTTTCTTAACTATTTTAGAATCTGAGCTGAGTTTAAAATGATCTCCAACTGGCTGAGAGAAATTACAGGGGTCAATTCAAAAAATTAATGACTCCAACTGAATTTATCTTGTCGATTGACTTAGTGTTTGATGAGAGTATTGTGCTTTGATTTGGCAAGGTAATATATTCTTAAGGAATACAAATATATACAAAGGTTTTAATATGCTACCTTATTCCAATATATTCTAATAATCCATTCTGAGGCACAAAATTGATATTGTAATAGTATTGTAAATTGCAATGTGTGTTTGCATTCCAATTTTATTTCTTACTAGCCGCCTTCGGCGACCAGTGGGTTCACCCATATTTGAAATTATAACTTAAAATGATTCAGTTATATCAACAAAATGCGCAAATGTAGGATGTTTGAAGTAGTTACTATTGTTGTATTTATTCATAATAAATCTTAATTAAAGCTATTTATCAGAAAAAATAATTTTCGCTTTAAATTTCTCAACGTAATGAACTGTCATATTTGAAAAGAAAAAACTGAAAACTCAAACAAATGACTATTATATATCAAGTAAAACATCATGAATAAAAATGAATAATTAGTTCATTTTTTTGATGAATCAATTAGTTCCAAAATCAAAAATGAAATGAAGATGCATCCAAAATGAAATAATACAAAAAGATCATCTTTAGATGCATAAATTCAAATCTCGAAGTTTTCAGTGCGTTCATGAAATTTAAATTTCAGATAACAGTAACTGTATTCAGCTATTATCTGCTACTATTGAAATATTAATTTGAACTTTTTGCTCCAAATTGAAATGCACTTTAATTTTAACAAAAATAGTATAAGATTAAAAAAGGAATTTTTTGAAATAAGAAATGTAATAAACTCTATAACTCGAGCCAATATTAGACCGTCTTTAAAACATTATCAATCATATTCCATAATATTTTTTTAATTTGGTATTTCATTATCTGTTTCGCTCTGATTGTGGTAGTCTAATTGAGTTTGTTCGAGGATTGGTAAAACACGTATAATTTGAAATAGGAATAAAACTTTTATAAAATTCTGTAAAACAGTGGAATAGCATTACTTTTAATATCAGAGGAAACCAGAATACATACAACAAACAGGCCGGTTGACATGCATGGGAATTTTGATGAAACTCAGTGCAGATACTTCTAATTAGCCAACTAAAAATACTGTAGGAGTAAATAAACGCTGATCTAATCTGTCAGAGTAGAGTGGCGCAAAGTCTCCTAAATAAATTTATTAAATTGGCCAATTAGCATGAAATTTGATATAGCTGGAACTATTTTAATGACACTGGATACATCTATTTCTCACATCCAGACTGAAAGTAGTGCTTGGGAAAATAAACGCTAATACCATTCCTCAGAGAACTGTGGGGGAAAAGCGTCAAAATGGATGTTAACTCTTAGGCCGGTGGATGTGCCATTGGATATTTCTAGTACGATTTTGATAAAATTCGATACATGTGTTCCTTGTGTTTGATTAAAAATAATCCATGGGTCAATAAACACTAACCCAATCGCTGAGTGTAGTGTGGGGTAAAGTTGTTTTAATACATCTTACAAATGGGCCATTTAACATTAAATTTGATACGGCTGGGACAATTTTGATGACACAGGAAACATATGTTCCTCACAAGCTGACTAAAAGTACTACAGGGGTGAATAGACGCTAATACAATTACTCAGAGTAGGGTTGGGCGAAATCGCCAAGATGCATATAAATTTTTGGACCTATTGACATACTTTTGGATATCGCTAGAGAGATTTTGTTGCCTTTTTGTACATACATTTTAATTAGCTAATTAAAAATATTGTAGCGGTAAATAAGCGACAACCAAATCTATGAGGTTTGGGTATGGCAAACTCTTTTAAAAGCTTGCGGCAGACGGATGATTGAGATGAAATTTGATGCAACTGGGTTAATTTGATGAAACTTGAAACAAATGTTCTTCTTATGCCAAATAAAACCACTTTAGGTTATATAAAATCTCACCCAATACTTCAAGTAGGGTGCAGTCAAGACATAGGCCACTTGACACGGAACTTAATACTGCTGAAGTGATTTTGATTAAATTTTTCACGCATGTTCCGTGAAGTACTGTTGGGATAAATAATACTTATCCCAGTGGTTCAAGGGTAGGTTAGGGCAATGTCTCCGAAATACACTTAAAAATGGACTGATTGAAATGAAACTTAAATCGTAGGTTTCAACATGTTGAACTAAATATATAGAGGGGTTAAATCATTTTTAATGAATACATTAGGATGATAAATACCGATAAGAAATCCACTCAGAAAGCTGGGGCAATTTTGGCGAAACACTTGTCATTAGTTGATTTAGATTTTAGATTTGTTGTATTTTAGTTGAAAAATGACTGTCTCATTAATCAAGGATACTTATCAAAGATATTATGCAGCATGTCACTACACAATTCAAGAGATCTAGAAACTTCAATATCTTGAAGATCATTAAGAATTTGAGGAATTTTTTCCTTTGCCGATATGTGTATCAAGTTTCCCAAAATGTCTCTCACGTAAGGCCTTTATGTAAATATCTCTTTCTTTTTGTTTGTTTTCTTTTTTTCATAAATAAAATTCCTATGTCTTGCCTATAAAACCGTTCAATGACCGGTCTGGTCACGGTTACGGGATAAGAGACGGCGATTTGTTCTGTAAGACTTTGCGTCAAACATATCACGAATATCCACGACTAACATTAACAGATGTATTCGAAATCTTGCAAATTCATTAGTCTCTCAATATCTAATGATTCCTTATTGGCGCACTCATAGTGCAAGGATCACCATAATGATCAAAACATTATATGGTTTGTTACTTTCATAGGTTTTCTTGAAAGTCATTGTAAATGCGAAATATTCAAGTAAATTTCAGTTATTAAATATAAAGCGGAAATTTAAAACTAATTATATTTTGTTATTTTTCATAGAAAATCATTTTTAAAATTTTGTTTATCTTTTACCATTTCAAAAGAGCAAGTAGTGTAAAGTAAAGCACTGTCTTTCACAAATAGCTGTGACAGACATCAAAACACGTAGAAAGATTCCATTTACTAGTTTTCACAAAAATAATATGCAAGAAATCATCGGGATAAAAGTTATAATCGATTAAAATTCATAAAATATAAAATTTTAGTTTTTATAATCAATTTAAGTGATCTGCATATGATTCATCTGAATTTAGAATAATGTCTACCAAATCAATTTCATTTATTGGAAAGTTCTCGAAAATTATAAGCATTTTTAGAATCTAATCATTTGGTACACAATGTGCAAATTATAGTTCTCATAAATCCATTAAGAATAATACTGAAAGAAGGAAATTATTTTTTCAGTTTCAGTTGGTCGTACCAGTTGTTTTGTTATATATACAGAATCTTAAAAATCGTTTGATGCTTAGCCCCAAAAAAAGATAACTGGAAGATTTTGGGCTAAAGAAAATTATTTGAAGGATACGAATTCATTCCATACTCGTTATTAACTAATGAAAAGCTGAGACTTCGATTATCTGAATTGTACCTCTACAAATGTCATTGCTTATGGTAGCAACCAAATATACCCCAATCCATTAAAAAATTATAGTAAGATTTACCATAATGAATGCATCGAAACAGACGTTTAATTTTTTTTCCTTCTTGAAGATATTAGTGATATTCGTTCGTTTGATGCTTTGAGATTCCCATCAAGAAAATGGATATTGACAGAGAAGCAACCAAAAACGACAGCTTAAAAATATTCGGTGATTTAAGATACTTCCCAGGTAGCACGTAAGTTTGCAGCAAGTTTTATTTTGACTTGTCATGGCAAAATTTGACGCGTCAAACTTGAATCGAACTTGTAGCAAGTTCGATGTGAAAAATAGCGCCACCTCCTTCGCAAATCAAACTTGCTGCAATTTTGTAAAACGAGCTTCCTGCAAAGATAGCGCAATAAAGAGATAATTATCTTTGTCTCTGTTTTAAAGAACATCCGATTTTTAATAGCATCTCCTAGACCGTAATTCTTTTTTATTAATTCAATAAATCAATGATAATTTGTGAAAAAAATAACTTTTTTATAAAAAAAAATGTGAAACATTTTCCATCTTTTCACTAAATATATCACTCTCCCTTTAAAGAAAACTATATCGCCTTTTTCTTAATGTTGAAATTTTAACCTTTATAAACAAAATTAAATCTAAAAAACAGTCAGTGTTTGTTGAACAATATTAAATGACATTTTGTCCATTTTAAAATAATTACTTTTGAACTCTAATTTCATTATTTAGTCTACTATCAAAACGTAGTTATTAGCGAAAATCGCTCTCTCTTTGACTTCAAATCATATTCTCAACTCAAAAAATTAATGAAATCCAGAAAATAGTTAAAAATAAATCGTATACGAATCGAATCGAACGATGTATTAGCGAAATCTATCTTCTCCTCTCAGAGTTCAACTGGCGCAATGGTTAGCGTCTCCGCTTCGGAACCGGGAGGTCGTGAGTTCTATCCCGGGTTGTGTTACGTACTCTGTTTTTGCTATATAATTTGCAATGCGTTTGCACGGCAAGCTTGCTGCAAGTTCGTTTCATGGTGACTTCGGAGCTTTCGTTAACTTGCTGCAAGCTTGCACTCTTGTCATGACAAATTTGTGGCAAACTTGCTGCAAACTAAAATTGCTGTTTGGGTGACACAGATTTACTTCCTATACTGGTTACTAGCTAATGACAGGCGGAGATTGCGATCACTAAATTGTACTTCTACACACATGTAACTAAGTGCTAGCAACTTACACTCTGTTTCTTTAAGTAAGAATAAAAATATTTCCCACAGGGAAAGTTTCGAAACAGTTATATGTCTGCCCTCTTTAATATATTGAAAATAATCGTTCCTTGCATGCTTTAATATTCACAGCAGGATAATTGTTCTACTACAAGAAAAAAATAGATTTGAATGTTAAAAGCAATTATGATCGAAAATCATCAAACGCAAATATTATACAAGTATCATAGAAGAATTATGAACTTGGGAGCCATCGGCAAAACCAAAATCATCTGGTAAAAATGAAAAGGTAGGTCAGATATATGATGAACATCGAAATTCACATAGGAACATGGATGCGCAGACGCCATCTAGATGCAGCAGATGGCATTTAAAATAATACAGCGCTTGGCACAATTGCCGACACTTTTTAAAATTTGCACATTTTTTCAAATATCTCCTCGAACTTCAACCATATAAAAATTAGTTTTTACCAACAATATACATTGAACAAATACATTGAACAATATTGATAAAAATTAGTTTTTACAAACAATATACATTGAACTCACGAGGGCATTCTGGGGACCGACCAGAAACTTTGACAAGATTTTAAATGCTTATAGATTTCCATTTAAAATATAGCATGGCTAGAAATAATCGTTTGCTTGACAACAAATCCATACTTTCTAAAACTTGATTGTAACGGTTAAATTATTAAATTGTGTTTTTTAGTATTGCTTTTAAGATTACAAATTTTGAAGTATTGCGTCATCAGTGATAAAATATAAAATTAAGCAAAAATCCCATTTTTCCAAAATGTCTGTCATTCCACTATATATTTCTTAGTTAGAATATCAGTTTATTTTCGAAACATATCGTTTGCTTACCAGTACAGTTTAACTGCTTAAGAATGTTTTATGTTTCAGTAATTATTATTGCTATACTTTGGTTTAGTAATATTTTGATTTTAGATGTGACCTTAAAAATAGTTTTGTTTTTGTAAACGTTAAATAAAAAGGAACGTTTTTGTACGTTCCCTCAACAAATTATTTGTCTATTTGTCCTCATTCTTCAATATTTTGTAAATGAAAAGATACCATCAGATGTACTATTATATTTATTAATAATTGCGTCTGCAGAGGTGGTATTAGAGGAGTGAGGTTTGAGATCACATTACAACTCTTGAAAATGTTATTGTATTATAGTGAACCCTGTTGGTGGATTGTTATTTAGTTTCGAATTCATAAGAATAAATCGAAGTTTATCACCGAATTCAATATCATTTACATGTTTTAAGGCACCGTAGTTGAATCATTTGACATTTCGATTCTCCACTTTTCAGAAGCGTCCTTTTGTGCGTGGGTTATAGTTTGAAGGATCCAACGAGATCCCACTTTTCAAATCTCAAATGGTCATATAAAACTGAATGTGCTCGGTTTCATGAAAATTTCAAAGGTGCCACAGTTTAATCACATCTTACATGACTATCTAAGGCGATTATTTGCTCTACATTTTCTCGAGTCACTCATTTCGTCGTGGATTTATACGAAGTTCATCAATGAAACTCCAATGAGAAAGAAGAATTTTTTAAAGCCAACTATAAATTATTGATAAAGATAACGCTTCATCAAAAAATTCGTTCGACATAATAAAACCCATTTTTGATAATGACTCCTGTATAAAACCAAGCTTTTCAGATATCATTTACTGTTCCTTATTTAAAGAGTTACACATAAATATCATTTTTATATTCGATTTTATTATTTATTCTAAATTATGGTGGATTGAGAAAATAGTAAAAATGAGAAATGAATCATTTACATTCTTGACTGCGTTTTGCTGAACTTGATCGAACGACAAACCGGCTGTATCCATTTCCAGGAAATTTATTTCCTTTCTTAAAATTCAAATCCTATAAAATACATTACGTAACAGGCAAATTCCAATGAATTCTAGTAAATAATTCAGATCTGTCTTCACTGGTCCATAAGAAGTAATGGAAAACATCAGTGCCAGTTTTTTTTCAAGGTATATTCCTTGGTGCTTTGCTTTTTGCATGATGGCTCCAAAGAAACTAGTGATCGAGATGGAGAAGAAAACCGTATAATAATCATTTTATTGGCATATCATTTAGTAATTCTACCATTATTATGTTTCTTCTTCTATGATTGATAAAAGCACTATTATATATTCAATTAATGACAGGAGATGCGAACTTTTTTATTCACTTTAATTTAACTCGATTATTTTAATGTTTGTAAAGGTGGAATTTTATTTTAAATTTTTCATTCATTGCCAGTTCTGCTAGAATTTTGAAATTTTGTATACTTGCGTATTTTCGAATAATGTATGATATTTCAATATTTTTCGAATTAAATGATCATTTAAGCGATTGATTTTAATTAAAGTTTGGTGCCATACGCGTACCACCAATTGGTAATGAATTTCAGTAAAAATTGATTTTACTATTCCGTTACATTTATAATAAGGAATTACAAATTAAAAACTGAGACATAAAAAATAATTAAAATAAATTAATTTCTACTATTCAATACACATTCAAAATTTTCTTAGAAGCTGTTTTTATTAAATTTATTTATATTGAGAAGCCAAATAACTTATATTTATTTGCATTGGTAATAGTATTTATTTACGTGCAAGAATATGGTTTATAGTTAAAACTATTTTAATACTGATTTACTTCGGACGTAAGAGATTAATTTTTTTTAAACACATGTTGTATGTGAGTTCCATTCAAGCCTAGACATTCTTCAAGAATGACGAAATAAGCTACAAATGTCAAAACTATCGCCTACTCTAGCTCTTTAAACTCCGGTCCAATGTTCTGTCTGAAACATTTCTTCTGAAATGATGGTCCCAGCAGATGCATTTTAAAAAGACGCAGCCTTGTTTAATATCTCTTGAATTTACGACTGTTGAATTTTTGCAACTTCTTCCTAACATCTTTTACTTTTCAGTATCTCTAAAAGATATTTTGAGAAGAAGAGTCGCACGTGAGTGGATGTTTGTGGACGCCAAGAAAATAAGTTCTCGAAGGTGACGAATGACTTAATTCCTTTGTCTAAAGGTTTAATTTGCCAGTAGAAAGGCATTTTATAATGCTTAAAAGATGTATGTTTAGATGGTTTAAGCTTATCTGCTAATTACGTCATTGTAAATATTTTCATCTTTAAACACAGTTACGAAAATTGTTTAAAATATGTCATATGAACATGACAGAAATATGAAATCTCTTTATTAAAGATTTATTTAATAGCTAGAATAGATTAATAAATAATTAACAAAAAAATACTTATTTCAGATCAGCCTTATCTGCTTTTCATCTGAGTTATATGTTTTGTTCCATTTTGTAGTTATCATGACTTCCCATTTTTCATTTGATTGAACTGTTATTTTATTTTAAAGTTTTTGATGTTAAAATAATTTATAGGTTGATATATTCATTTAGCACTTCAACTCAAACTAAACAAAAATATTTCTGAATTTGTATATTCCACCTCTACTCTTTCAATTCAATATAATTAATTTCAATTCCTAGGCATTCCAAAATCAATCTTCATTTCAAATAGTTTCTTCTCTTGATCTGCGCGCAGAAACCTCGATACATTTATCGACCAGTGAAAATTCTACCAAACTCGATTTACTCATTAACATTTGTTGTTATAAGAAAGGATTACTCTTTTCAAAATTCATTACACATTCATTCATTATACATTCATAAAAATTCATTACGCATTCATCAAAATTCATTACACATTCATTCATTATACATTCATCAAAATTCATTACGCATTCATCAAAATTCATTACACATTCATAAAAATTCATTACTTATTCATAAAAATTCATTACACATTCATCACAATTCATAGCACAATCATCAAAATTCACTACTCATTCATTATACATTCTAAAATCCTTCTTCATTTTTGATGGTTTCTTCTCCTTATCTGCGCGAAGAAACCTCGACACACTTCTCGTCCAGTCAAAATTCTACAAAATTCGATTCACTCATTAACATTTGTTGTTGTAAGAACGAATTACTCCTTACAAAATTTGTCAATATCCTATATCAGTTCATAAAATCCTTTTGGAATGTCCGCACTTAGCCATAATACGCATCCATCGTTTTCAGTCTTCTGTCATTCTTACAGTCATATTGGGTTGTTCGGAAAATAATGTTGGTTTTTAACTTTGAACTTTGAACTTTAAACGTATATATCTCAGCTCGGAGTAAAGTGATTTGATTGAAATAAGAACCATTAAAACTAATGCATGTTTGCCCATGAGAAACGTGCTTATGTATTCCGTTAACTTAGAATTCCAACATCCTGAAATCGATAAACTCTCGGAAGTCGTTTTCAATAACTTTAGTTGATGAAGACTTTCTCTTTCAGGAAGTGGTCGAGGTGCTTAAAAAAGTGATATTCCATTGGCGAGAGGTCTGGTGAGTAGTTTGGGTGAGGCAGAGTTTCGTAGTCTATTTTATTTAGTTTCTTCAGCGTTATTTGTGCGACATGCGGCCGATCATTTTTGTACAAAAAATGGAACTTTTTCTATTGATCAATTCCGGCCGCATATGTTGCAGTTTACGGTTCATTTCGTCGATTTCTTGATAATACGTGTCTGCTGCGATGGTTTCATCTGAATTCAGGAATTTTAAATGAATCAGACAGGCTGACGACTACCAAACCTTCACCATGGTCTCTGCTAAAGTTCGACGAGTTCTGGTCATGTGGTAACTGCTTCAAAATTTTAACTTAAGTTTAATGTTTAATTATTTTTAGGAGCAACATAGCCTTAAATGGCTCACTACTGCACCAAAAGAAACATAAATATTCACTCACTCATCTCCACAGTTTCCATTGCTTGTAGAAGGAAAAAAAAATTTTGTTACAGATTATTTATTTTTTCGTTTGTGTCTCCTAAAGAATGTATTCAAAATTATCTTTTTTACCAATTTTCTTTACACTGTCGCAGCATTTAGGAAATTCACTAATCCTGAAGGTGTGGGCGTTTCTTTCTTGTAGGACATACACGAAATCTTCTCCCACCTCAATTCTTGTCAAACAAAATGTACCTTCGAGTTGGATGACATGACCAAATGTATTATTACCTTAAGATATATTTAGAATTTATTTTCATTATATTGATTATTGTAAATGTAAGTATTAACCACATTTATAGCGTTTATTTTTGATCGGCCCAAACATGTATCCTTAATTATAATAGAGTAATTGGGATGAAATTTAACTTAATGAATCAATATTCCGAGAGTTTGGAAGCATGAACTTATTATTTCTTTTTTCTCTATTACTTATACATGATTATGATGGCCAAATTTCAACTGAGAGATGACAAAGTATGAGAAGAAATTCTATAATAATTAATAGTTCCTAAATTAACGACTTATTCTATGAAACAATGAGTTATTCAATAAATTTGTTAATGGTAGACAATCAGTCAGTGTGCAATAAAAGGAGAAATCTTTTTCTGGATAAGGAAGGAACTATTTTATAACATGAAGCTATTATGTAGTACAGACTCAATTTTTCCCCCATTACGTTTTTCTATTTTTACATCATTTAAAGTATCATCCTTCAGATTAATATTTTAAATGTTTTGTACTTTAATGTAAGAATTGCATTAAAAATAAACTTAACGTAATTCCGAAACTCGATGATTAACTTAATGAAATTTAACTTAAAGAAATTAAAAGAACTAACTTGTTATTTTATTCTTTAACATAATGAAGGTCGTTGTTCTATGATACAGCTAGTTATATTATGGAACAAAATTTTACGTTAAGCTTTAACGGAACTTACACGGATATTATACATTAATGTTAATAAATGTATAATGATTAAAACAATAACAAAAAATCTCTTTCCCAAAGAAATCGATTTCAGTATATTTTTTACCCTCATGTTCATCAAAACCAAAAAAATTCAAACTTTAGAAGATCTTTACGATTCTAAGCTTGAAGGGCAAAAATTCGAGAAGGGGAAATGAAATTCAGTTTTAAGAAATATAAACTTTTTTATTCTGCACCTTCAATGCTGTTCTACATAAGCACGTTGCGTGTGTCTCGAAAGTTTCATCGCCGTAACTTAAAGATATTGGGCTCTGAAAACCCAAACACTGTGAAAGACATTGTTTATCAAACGCCTGTTTCTGATAAATCCCTCTTCAAAAAAGGATACAATTAGCAACACTCACTCTTACATCGCTAATGTTAAAAAAACACTGGGCATATCGAGTGAAGAATGGACATTCAAAATCTGACATGCTTGACATACATGTTCGTTTGAGTGCCAGCGCCAGTGCATTTTCCATGAACCTGGGTGCTGAAAAGGAACTCATCAAAAGTTGGGAATTTAGCTAAATAGTATTTTAAGTCAGACTAACTTAAGCCCCTCAGAATGAGGTTTAGGAAAGAATTGTTACAGGTTTCACTAATTTTGTGGTTGCAGTAAAAGACTTCCAACAAAACATTTTAGTCCGGACTATCACTAATTGGGGAACGGAGTATTCAGTAGTCGCATTTGGACAAGCATGCTTCCATTCATTTTGCGCAAAGAATGCTTGATGGCTGATGATTGAGTTAGGTTGACTCTTAATTTGGTTGATGAAGTTCCTAATCAGCTTCTGGGAGTGATCTTCAATTTTATCAATTTTCAGGTCATTATATAAGACATTATTTCTCACCTACCATGGCGCATTCTTTTAATAAAGTGAATTTTATTCATTAGAATATGAATTTTCTTTCTGCGCGTTTTTGCTGCAATATACCGGTTATGAGTTAACCTTCTTTCTGCTTGTGTAGCGTGGAAATTTGAAGAGGAAGATACCGGCGGGGCTGCACCGAGATACTGCGACCTTGGTACAAATGCTCGAGTCCCCCCCTCCCACCATTACCACCACCATGTTACATTTTTGTTAATTTTTCGCGCGTTTCTACGAGTTACATTTTTGTTAAGCTTTCATTCCTTCTTTGATTCCACCCCCTCCCGAATATATGCTGCATTTTTTTCTACTCGGATTTCGCAAACATTATAATTTTCAAATAAGTTTTAAAAAATGATTTATTCTTGGAAAATAATAATTTAATGAAATGTATTGATGAAAAATACTGAACACAACAAATTAAATGTATCACTGCAGTAAATAAATTATAAATTCTACATATTTTCTAAAAAGGTTGAAAATAAAATAAAATTTGTTTTTTATGGAAACCACTGCACAACACCTTTTTTGTGTGACGTATAATAATTGTTATACATTATTAATAGTTAATAAATTCGCATCACGTGCAGTTACCTGCTATCTAGACACAACAACTTACAACTCCCCTAATTTTTAATCAGCTACAGAATGCTGAATTCTTTTTTTATTTACACAGGCAGGTCTTACCAATATAAAGCGTAAAACTCGTTTATTTTTTCTTGGTCGTTTTTCTCAATGGCCATTTTTGCGCCCAACCCAGTGCTTGGTCTTTCACTGGGCCAATCTCGCCTCCCCCTCGGTACGGCCGCGGCTCTGGGTGTGGGTTCAAGTAACATCGTCGTCCTAAGACAAATTATGAGGTTATCCTTCAAAATTATATGGTCCATGGCAAACAGTTCTCGCGTTTCTGAAAAAAGGGCTTTATTATAACTCAACAAAACTTAAAGTTTAGTCCCATGAGCGTTCGAAGAGACTACAGATTAAAGTTTTGATTGACTGATAAGAGAAAGTACATGATGGGTGTTTTCGCAAAAGTAATCGTTTAACAGAATATTTCACATTTCGTCCGGCCAATAATCTATGGCTAAAAATTCCATTCCGGTAATCTTGAAGGTCGGCAAAGGGGAAAATTTTTTTTATCCAGTCAGGTAACACAAATGGCTTGCCTGCACTGTAAGTAACGAAAGCGAAGCTTCTTTCTCCAAGTCGTCTCAGATTACGAGGTCGATCTATATTGTAACGAATCCACCGCGTGCAGTTAAGACCGTCTAGACGCTATTTTCTTTGTATCGCCACGTTCCGCTGTAATGAGTTCTCGTTAATTCTCATCCAGGAGTAGAAGCTAATTTGAGTAAAGCACAGAATTCCTACAACCGGCAACCATTTTCTAAAATCATAATTACTTGTTTAAAGGTGATGTGATCCTTTACTTCAATATAGATTTTGAAAATGGTGTAATTTTGGTTTAGAAGGATGACACTTTCATCATATTATAATGGAAATTTCTTCATGCGTAAGTAGAATAAGAAGAACTATATTTTCAACCTTGAAGGATTGCTGAATAAGTTTTTTTTCCAAAACAAACTTTTTTTTGGACAACAATTTTTCCACTTGAACTTTCAGCGACATAATGTGCATTATACGTAAACGTTATCTATATAATTTTAAATAAAAAATAAGCAAATATTTCATATATTTTGTACCTATTCTTCTTTTTCTTTCTTATATAAGATATATGGAAAGATAATATAGTAACCGAAAAAAATTCTAACATCAGATTTTGATACTTCTCCACTTCTTAGATTCCTCCATGATTCCGAATATTTCCATTTTTGAATTTATCTATCAATCCGTTTTCTGAATTATATTTGTCTGATTTTCTATCGAGTTTGTCTGAACGCGATGATTAAAAATATAAAGGACTAGAGAAATAAAATTTTATGCGTTGTCTTTGCACAATATACAATCGAAGATGTGAATAAACTTTTGTCTTAAATCTGGCAATGACCCTGCCTTTGTGCATGTCAACACAATAGAAATGGTTAAAAGGTACTCGAACGATTTAAGCGGTGCTATATAATTAAATAAATTTTGGTAAATGGGCTTAAATCCAGGACTGTAAATTTGTATTACATTTTGGAAAAAATCCGTCAGCAAGTAGATTTCCAGTCTTTTTCATGTTTCCTTGTTTATGTGAAAGCAATAACTTTGAAACGCCACTAAATAATTTATAAATATTTGGTACACAGACTCTGCATCGAAATTGTAAATATTTGTCAAATTTAGGACCCAATTGTTCAAAGGAAGGAAGTTCAAACGCATACTGCGACCTCTTCATTATACTAAAAATTAAATGCTTAATGTGATGTATTGTTAAATATGAGAGAGTGTTGATGGGAGATCACTGCTTCTGGATTCATTTATCTACTGTAAAAATATTGGCTGAAGAGTGATTTTTTCAAACTACCAGCATTCACCAAAACACGTTCATAATGAACGCAAACATATTCAGAATAAATGCAAAGACAATTAAAATCAATAAACACTTTTTTCAGACACACACTGTTATTAGGTACTAAAATGCAAACATTATATTACTTTAATTATTTTCTACTAAGTCTATAATTCATAATCAATTATTATAAATAATACGCAAACATGAAATAAATTTTTCTGAAATTCCCTACTAGATGGTACCAATATATAGAATCAAAATTTTATTTAATTATTGATTATGTGATAACTAAGCTCTCTTAAGATGTTAAAAACGTCTATTCTTAGAACGAATACAGAAGTGTAAAATTTCTAGAAATCTAGCAATCAGGAAGTTAGTGGAAACTCGATTATAAAATTAAATCATAATAAATTTGAAACCCATGAAGTTGAATAGAAATTTATGAAAAAATGTTCTTCTACACTCATCTTCAAAACATTTAGCAAATGTTTCTATTTAGTCAGCTTGTTCTTTAATTGATACATATAATAATATTGGTTTTATCATTCGGCTGATACAATGCATGTATTACGAAAAATTATCTTTCTACAAAATGATTTTTTTTTTATTTTGGAATACAAACTATACAAAAATAAATTATTGCAATCGCCAAAAAATTCAACCTCGAAATTTTTATAAATCTCTGCATTTAGACATTCTTGAGATCCTACCTCCTGAGATACCAACGTTAAAAAAAATCGTTTCTGTAATTATGTCTGTCTGTCCCTTCGTGTGTAAGCGAGTATGATACCTCATGAACAGAACGAGTTAACCTTCCAGCGGACACAACTGCGCAAATTTTATGGCAAATGAGATTTTTCATAGCCTGTTCTCAGATTGGTTTTCAAACCTGTTTGAAGATCATTGCTATTCTTTCATGCCACACCTCTGTACAGGATTAAATGGGGTTTCTTCGAGTTTCAAGGTGATTTCGTACTGTTTTTTTTTTACTGCTTCTGCCATTAAGTTTACGCCGCTCGCACGCTCGTGCAGTTTGACAATTATTTTCACGTCTTAACGTTTCATTTTGGTAATTACATATCCAACTTGCAATACGGCGATATAATACTTCATTTTACATAGTCAAAAATATGTAACAAGCTAATAATCCACAAGCCGAAGAGTTTTCTTAAAAAACTTAGCACTTAGTTTTATGAAGAAACACCTCACTACTCCAGTCCAAATGTGATGATCGCCGTGACATTACCACGTCTTTTAGTCAAAAATTTACATCAAAACGTAAAGAAGTGAACACCAACCATTACTGAGACGAAAAACTTCTGGTTTGTGTGTATAAGAAAGGAAGCAAAAGATCATATCAAAATCCATGAAATGTACTAAGTGCAACAGATATACTTCCAAGCTTCACTCTCTGAAAAAAGTTCAATGTTTCGAATACAAGGACAGTGAATAGAAACTAACAGGAAAGTATTTGTTGTATAATCTCAGATTTTATTATAGTCTTTTTATTATATATTGCTTAATATCCTTTTACAAAATAATCTTATTATACCCCATTTCAATTAATTCCCCCCTCTGATTTCAGTTTAATTTTAGAGTTAGCAAATAATATTACAATTATTTTTAACTCTTGATGTATAGATTTGCTTTTCTCGCCTATTTCTAATTAGTATTATGAAATATCTTACAATTCCCATAGTGTAAGGGAAGAAAATTATTGTGTCGTAAAATGCAGGACACGAGCTTACTCGTGCAAGAAATTTTAGTACGCCTTCTGAAATTTAAGCCAACTAAATTTCGTATGTTGTCTTTACATCAAAATTGCAAATCGTCATCAGATTTTGAGTGAAATCCTTGAAAAGGAAGTCTATTTCTGGCCGTATGCAAGTGAACATGATAGCTGAAACACGCAATGATATTTAGCACGTTCTTTCGTACATTAAAATTGAAGAACTTTATCAAATTTTGGTCAAAATCCGTCAAAGAGAAGACTGCCTGTTTATCTGTCCATGCATGATTATGTGAAAACACACAATATAAAAATATGCTGTAAGCTAGATGTGTGAAATTTTATATGCGTTCTTGACATTTAAGGTATAAATGTGTATCAGATTTTGAATCCATTTGTTGAACTAGAAACTGCTATACTGATACTGTGTGCATACTCGATGCACATTATAATACTAAGAAATTAAGAAGAAAAAGTCGAGTGAACTACACATCCGATGACTAAATCAAATTTATTTCGTTATATATTTTTTATATAAAACTTTTTTGCGAATATCACTCAAAGGTTTCTCATAATATTTATGGTCATTTATTTATTGTTTTGAGATTAATTCTGTCTGAGGCTTCATAATTCGATGTTTATATTAATTTGCATTCAGGGTTGTTTTCAATAAGATATTGTATTGATAAATTAAGGTATTATAATTTTTATTTAGTTCATAATATAAAATGCATAAATAATGTAAAATTGCAAGTCGTCCAAATAATTATTCGTCTAAATCTCTTTGTGGTTAAGTATCTAAGACAGAAAGAAACAATTCATATTAATTTGTATTATTATTTCATTTTATGGATTTCAAACATGTAAAAATAATAATTCTTTTCTATTAAAAATTCTCTTCGAAAGTTAAAAGCCTGCATGGTGCGGAATATTAGAGAGGGAGAACCAGCTCATCTGTCGTCTTCTTTATCTGAACAGGGTAAAAATTGCGAGATTCATCATAAATAGCTCACATGGAATTAAATATGACTATAATAAATTAAAGTTTAATGATGAAGTAAAATCTCACATTTGAAGAACTTACCAGTTGTGGAATGAAACCTATTTTTGTATTATATTATGTTTTTCAGGAAATCCGTTATGTATGAATTAATTACCAAAATAACCCTGCTACCAATTTATTATATAATAAAAAGAACACTTGAAATAATAATATAAAATTTGCTATACAATTTTTTGCAACATGAAAGATTTAATCAGAAACCGTGGATAATTTTCTGGCATTTATGTTTCTACCGAATAAAAATTGAAAGGTTTTCCATTTTCGGCATAATTAAATATGATTTTGATTTCCGCACGAAATACTTTTACTTCATACAGTTATAATTGTTTTTAAATAAAAACGAGAGAAAAAATTCACATTTTTGTATTTATTATATTCTTTTATCTTATAATTATGCATTCATTTTTGTACAAGATTATAGTCATACAATTTAGAACCAGATATTAGTTTATGGAATTTCGGTTAACTATTCAAAATTGCACCTAAATACATGCAATTTGCCTTGAAGAAACTATACTTGTTACATTACTTTGTGCAACAGGCAATTTATACAGCAATAATGAATTTTGGAAGAACGGTGAATCACATTATCCATTCTGTAAAAGGTTGCAAAAGGAACATATCTAAAGAAGTGTTATTTTGGAATTAATTCCGTTGCGTGCTGATGACGTTAATGTTTTATGAATGCAAGTATAAAATTCCTTTCGGCGTGTGTTTTTTTCCACAAATTTTACAGATATTTCGAAAATGAAAAATTGATATATTTTCAAATATTCTTTGCTATAGATTAGAATATTTAGAATTGCAAGAAATTCGCTTTGATGAATTAAATAAACAAACTTTTCCATAATCTTGATAGATTATGTTTTGATAAAAAATATTTACTTAAAGGTTATTCTCGAACATATTTTTAAATCCTTCAGAAATGTAGATATAATTTTTTTTTTAAAAACTGAAAGTTTAAAATATTGATTTCGTGTAAAGGTGGATAAATAATAATTCTAAGAAATATGCATGCATGAAAGGTTTTTTTTTCTCATTTCACTTTTTGGCGAAATTCAATGCATTGCATCTAAATTATTTATTATTCTACAGCACGTTTTTGAAACTGCGTGTGTTATAGACATAAATTTGTATACAATATCATATGTAACACGACGTTTATAAACAATTCCTATAAATTATCATATATATTTACTATGAATATATTATTTCTAATCATTGTATATATGGCCTTTAAAACTCTTAAAATTTAAAAAAAATCACTATATATATTTTTTATCTTAATTTTATTGATATTGTTCTTAGAAGAAGACAATCATTCTATTCCCTTATACAAATAAAGGATACAATTTGCATAATGTTAGCGTCATGTTCATATTTAAGCAGACTTTTTCTCTAAACTTATTAGTATCCCATTGCGTTTTAGTTTGATTGCGTTAATCTTTAACATTTAGATTAGAGCTAGACGAATTCTTAAACATCTTTTTAACCACTTAACGTTTTTGAACGTGCGACGCACGAGCATTGAATTATCGTATATTTGAACAAATAAATTACAATTAAATCATTTATAAGCGTTGTAATTCGGAATAAAAATTACACATCATTCATAAATATCTTAAATGTTCAGTTGTATCTTAACTGAATAAAAACGATTTCACGTTTCCCAAAGTTATGATGTCATCTAATTAGGCATTATAGGAAAAAAATTAAGCGGTTAAGACGAAGATTTTGACTAATAAACAAAAAGTGCTTTCCAAGCTTTTCTAGTAATTGCAATAAAAAAATTACATCTCCTTTTGGATGGTTACAACTGTTTGTCCGTGACGAAATCTCTTCCCTCCAAGATGTCTGGGTGGTGGCTGTCGCTTTATGGATTGGATATGTTAGGAAAGTTCCATTTCGAATAGGAAGCATCCGACGGAAGTCTGTGTTTTATTTTATTCTTGGCGTTAGTTTAGCGGGGAGAAAGGATTGACCCTATAGCTATTAACTAAATAGCTAATTAGGCAATAAGTGAGGCAATGTAAGAAACTTGAATGAACTTCTACCTTCTCAAAAAAGATTTCCCATACTGTAACCTGTTTCTATAGCGACCGCCACCATCCAGACAACTTGGCGAGAAGAGATCTCGTTGCTGACAGACAGTATTTTTGCCTTATCTAATTTTCTGTCAATCTGTCAATTTCACATTGACTTATACTGTGTTATGGATGTTGTCTATTTTCCTCTTAAATTTCAACAATTGATTCAAAAATTAAATTATAACGGTTAATTTCATGTTATCCTTTGAACATGAATTGATTCCACAAAGCGTTGGCTCATTTGACTCCGAAACTTTAGTTTGTAGAGTGTATGTATTGGCAATTAAGCGAATACTTAGAGCTATTTATAATTTTCTATGGCAGGTACTTTGTTAAATACACAGTTTGAAAATGTATTATTCCATTAAAATATATGTTAAATTATTTGCATGAAATTGAACATGTTAATTATGAATGTTATTATTAACTATATTAAAACATTTTTTATCAATCCAAGAACATGTCATCCAGAATGAAAACGATGAAATTAAACTTTATAAGTCGATATTCCATGAGTCTATGAATCTGTTATTTCCACATTTCCTGTTATTTAGAATTATTGTTAGGACAAGTTTCAGCTTTGAGAGGAAGTAAATTAAAGTGTTTAGTAATTAAAAATTTCTCACATTAAGTAGATTTTCCATGGAATAATGTGTTAGTCTATAAATTATTTGAGGATAGACAGATAGACAGTGTAAAATAAGAAAAAAAACTTCTTTCTTTGATAGGAAAAGTGCAATTCTCTTACACGCAATACTTATCTGGGAAAGATCCAAACATTTTTCATTACGTCCTTCTCTTTTACATCATTTGAAGTATTTATCTTTCAAGTGAAATTAATATTTATATGCTTTTTAACATAGCGCAAAAATTTAATTAAAAATAAACTTATCGTAATCACGGAACTCGATCATTTACTGAACAAAAGAAGCTAAATTCTTATTTTACGTTTAAAGAGAACACGTCGTTGTTCTACGATATAGCTATTAAACCATACATAATAAATGTGTGTTCAACCTTAAATGTACACTTTTATGGAATTCAAGCATTATTTCATGAAACAGGAGTTTACGAAAGAAGGGATATTATACTTTAATGGTAATAAATGTATAATAATTAAAACATTGACAAAATAATCTGCTATTGTACAAAAATCGCCTGCAGTCATCATTCTATCATTTATGAATTACAATCTATTATTTTTTATTGCAATACTTTTCAATTCAGTCTATTTCTTTAACTTAGCTCCATAAAAACTAGCAATGTCTAACTTAGGTGGTCGAACAATTATCTGAACTATAAAAATCCTAAGAAATAACAACTCTTAACTTTGACATGTTAGCAGAGTTGTCACAGAACAGGTTTGCGGCAGGTGAATCCTGTTTCAGAATTTTTTTCGACAAGAAATGCTGGAAGAGACAGAAGGATTCTGCTAAAAAAATTGATCGAATGTTTCGAGTGAATGAAGCTGCTCCCATTTGATTCCGGATAATCAAGCAGAGGATCGGGACGATGGATTTTCCAGATGAGATTGCTTTGCTAAGAAAATGTAGAATATGGATTTTCTCCTTACAATGTAACTAATCAAAGATGATTAGAGAAAGCCACCGTACGCAGTGTACTCGATAAAAAAAGAATAATGTGAAACAAATTTAAATTTGTTATTATGAGTATGACTTAGCCCAGATAGCAATTTTAGTTTGCAGCCAAGTTCAAACAGTCTTGCTCTGCAAGTCTGCAAGCTTGCAACAAGTTTGACGCTTGCAAGACTGGAAGTTCATAACAAGTTTGAAACAAGTTTTTTCAAAAGCGGCGAAGTCACCAGGCGTCGAACTTGCAGCAAACTTGTCACGTCAAGTTCATTGCAAACGAGTAGAAAAAAGAGAGTACGCACACGAATCTTGGTTTCGAACCCTGGAAGTTACCAACCTGTCGCCTTAAACACTAGACTAGCGAATCATCGCGCAGCGACGATAGCTAAGATTATTATACACAAACTACAAGTTATTTTCCAATTGTCTTCTTGATTTAAAAATGTTTTAATAATTTTGAGAATATAATTTTAAATTAAAGAGAGAGAGCGATTTTCGTTAATAACTATGTTTTGCTAGTGGAATAAATTATGAAATTAGGGTTCAAAAGTAATTACTTTTAAAAATATGGGACACAAAGTAAATTAGTATTTTCAACAAACATTGACTGTTTTGGGGGTTGAATTTCAATTTTTTTTTTTATGAACGTTAAAATTTCAACATTAAGAAAAGGATGATATAGTTTTCTTTAAAGCGCGAGTTCTATATTTTGTAAAAGTTGAGATGGAGAATTTTTCAAACTAATATTTTTTTATATTACGATATTGTTAGTTTTGTCAAATTATCATTAATTTATTGTATTAATAATAAGAAGGACAGTCAAAGAGAAGTTATTCACAATCGGAAGTTTTTTAAAACAGAGCCAAAGAATCAAAACCAGATATATGCAACTGTATTCAGGTCGTGGTGTGTAACTGTGCCGTATCAAATTTGCAGCAAAGTTGTTTTCAAATCGTGGTGTGTAAGTGTTTCGCATCAACTTCAAAGCAAACTTGTTTTGCAAGTGGGTTGGTTAATTATGCTGCGTCACTTTACAGGAATTTCGCGGCAAACTTGTTGCATCAAGTTTGCCATGTGAAGATAATATCCAAAAAAATCAATCTTGCTGCAAATGTGCGTGCGATATGGGACTGTTATTTATTTTACAAAATCGCAGGAGAAACCGATTTACGTTACTTTAATGAATATTAAGTCAATAAATTAATCTTTCTATGGTTCTTTTTTTTTCTCGTATAGAGAACAGTATGCAATCTCTTACACCCGTAACCGTGTCCATTCCGGTCACTAAACGTTTTAATGTGCAAGACAAAGGAATCTTTCTTGTATACAAAGAGAAAAAATTATCGTCGTCAGAAAATTCGATAATGAGGTTTTCATATGAAAGAAAAAAAATTTGGAATTATTTGTCTGTCTGTGAAAACAATAATCCTAAAACACAACAAGATTGGACAAATGAAATTTGTTTTCCTGTCCAGACAACAAAACTGTTGATTAATGTCATAGTTTGGAAGAAATGTGAATAACCAAAGTCTGTTCGTCCTTCCGTCCGTATGCATGTGAAACTGATGATTGAGCAACATGGTAAGCCTGAGGAATGAAATTTTATATATTATTTTATCATCAGCATTATAAATGTGTCTCAAATTGTTGGTGAAATTCATCAACCAGTTCATTATCTCTCTATTCATTTATATGTGAATGCGGTATCTCAAACAATTAGTTAGATAAATTTGGTATGTGGTCTTGACACAAATATGTGTCAAATTTCATGTCCTATCCGTTAAAGTGGAAGTTACAAAATGCATACTCAATTTTTATCAGTACGCTTTGAAGCTAAACACATAATGCGCCATATCTTCTAAGTATAAAGGAAAGTTGAGGAGGGAATAATCACGCAGGTTTTGTTACAAGATTTTAAAGACTATTGTCCTGAGATTAGGTAATTCAATTAGAAGTTATTGAGGCTCACATAAGGGAAAATAAATTTTTCAAATTTTGTGTCCGATCACTTAAAGGGATAAGTTACAAAAAGCATACTCAATTTTCATCACTATACAACGAAGCTAAGCACATCACGATCCATATTATGCAAGTATACAAGAAAAACGAAAGGGGAAAACTCCCCTTTTCTTTGTTAGGTAATTCAAAAGAAAACTGACCTGCTTTGTGAAAATTCAGTCAGACTATTTCTCGTTTTGAAGTTACACAATGGAAATTTTTGCAATTGAGATGGTAACTTGGAATCGGAGTCGGATGCACAGACACACCGAAAAGAGAATGTTTGACAAACAATGAAAGATTTCTTCGAATTTGTTTCGGTCAACAGGTAATACAATTGTTAGAAGATATGAATAAATTCTATATTCTAGTTTACCAAAAGAAAACTAATTGCAGAAAGTCATCTTAGTAAGTACTTAAATAGATTGAAAATCACAATACATTAAGCTAAAGTTCTCTTAAATTCAGACAAACTTCTCACGCATTTGAAAAGCATTTTAAGATATCTTTTCTAATAAAACGATATCCAACATTCAAATTTATAATCCTTAGAAATCAATTGAAAATACTATTAAATGTGAAAGAAAATAAGCTATTTGAAACATCCATAACACCAGTTGCTTTTATTCGTACGCTGAATTCTACAAATCGATTCATTACAACAAGAATTGAAAGATTTTAAAATTTAGTAAAGAAAATAAATAGTGTAGCACGGCTTTACTAACGCGTTCTTTAAATTGAACATCATCGTATATAATTGCTTATTCTATAAACCAAGATACTCCAATACTTTAAAATGATTTCCGACACTGAATGTTTCAATATAGATGTTTTTGATGCAGTAAGAAGCATTAACAATTATTGTCTGTTTGATGCATTAGGATCAATGATATTATAAAATAAATAAGTTACAGATACGTAGAAAACATTCGGAGAAACCAAATGCTTTGTGTAACACGGATTCATTTCATACTTGTTATTAATCAATGAAAGGAGGAGATTGCGTCCTCTGAACTTATACCACTACAGATATACTACTATACTGACCAGCAATCACAGACAGTCAAATCCTTGAAGAGATAGTAGGATGATGCCCCTCTTTAAATATTCGAAAAAAACTATGAATTATTTTTATTTCACAAGATACTAACAATAGTAGTTCCTCCGATACACCAAGACATATTTAAAGCTATCATAACCGTATATGTTGGGACAAAAATATTGAACAAGTATCTCTAGAGGAAAGAATTGAAGAATGTAAGTTTGCTAAGGATTCCACAATGGAAGATTTCAAGATCATATTCTACTTCTTACAAATTTCCGGGATCGATGTTGGAGATTTTTCAGAAGATAAAGAAATTTTAGATTTCAGTCATTCGAGAGATAGTCAAAATCAAAAGAAAGGCTGCATGAATAAATATTTTAAATACTTCTGCTTTACCATCATACTCTTAAGAATTTTAACGCAATTAATATGGTTCGTTGTTAGGCGAGACAAAGAAGCTGAATACACATACAGCTTTCTGATAGTTACAATACTTTTTTTTTATATATCACTTCGCCGGAACAGAAAAGAGTTGTTTCGTGTTATACAAGATTTGACTGAATTATCGAAAAATATGTCCAATTATAAAACAAAACCAAAGAGATATGTATTGACACTTATCCTCGTTTTCGAAGCTTCTGCGATAACTTACATATTCATTACTGCCGCATTGTCACTGTCAGTATTTTACAAAAATTATCTCCCTAAAAATAGCATAATGCAGACATTGAAATTCGATTCTTCATATTTCTTGATTATTTATGGAATCGACTTACTATTCCTTTTAATAATGAACTCAGCTATCTCTCTCTTTGCTTTGTATTACTGTTTAGTCTGTCTACACATTCGAAGCATCTACAAACATCTACTTGAAAATAATAATTCCAACAGTTTAATTCACCAAAATAATATATTATATAAAACATTTATGAAAGTAACGAACAGCTTGAATCAATTCGAAAAATGTTTTGCTCTCACTGCCTTCGTTATTGTTCTTATGTCCATGATTGAACTGTTTCAAACCGGCTACAGAATTGCATTTGAAACCGACGTCTATCCATTGTTTATGCTCTCCTCGTGTGTCAACGGAGTATATGCACTGTCCCATCTATTGCTGATTATGGTTCCAGCATCGGTTACTAATGAAGCCACAAAAAGAGCCAAAGCCTACGTGATGGGTTCCCTGATTGAAATACCAAATAATAATAAAAATTTGAATTCTGAAATTCAAAAATGTCTCTATCAAGAGAATTTTCTAACCTTATGGAATATATACGTTTTAGATAGGTCACTCATTATCACAGCTTTCGGAACTCTCCTCACTTACGGAATTTTAATAGGAACTTTAGGAAAATAGCAGTGAAACATTGAATGATGTTTTGAAGAATAAAATTGAACAGTTATTACACCATCGAGAGCAGCAGAGACATATGAGTGGACTTTTCTTTAAATATTCCATCTCATCCATGGAAAATATAGACTGTCCTATTTATTACTGGTTATCGTTACAGCGTAAATCAGAAACAAAGCACAAAAAAGATCCAAGGGTATTGTGAGGAGTTTACCTTATAATATTCCAACCAGAGAAAATTAATTGAAATTTCAGTACCAATAATGTGTTTTTTAAGAGAAATTTCTAATCATTTGGTGTATATTCACTTTGGTCGGATTCCTCATAATCTCAGTTATGTGAACGCTGTTATTTTAAGGAGATTTGCTAGCTACAATGGTAAAAGAGCAATGAAAGTTTGACTGTTCGAAGAATATGAATATTGCGCACACCATTCAGATAGAAAGTGGTAAATTGTAATATCAAGTATTTTTTATTTATATTATTTTAACTCTTTATTTACCGAATTAAGTTACCAGCCAGCAACTTTTCAATTTTATTTTGGCATCATTAGATACGTTGTAATGGAGAGTAACCCCAACAAAGTTAAATTTTTGTAATGAAATAATATAATATAATTAATTTGATTAACAATAAAAAAAATAATTTTTTTCTTCATCTGCCATCTACTCTTAGCAGTCGGAACTACATTCCCCGTGTTCATGTGGATAGTGTCAAGAATAACGAAGATATAAGCATAATTAAATTAGTACTTTTTTAACCGTCGGGAAATAAAGGGTTAAGAAATTATTGAAAATATTAGCTTTTTTAAATGGAGAGTTGTATTAATCTGCTTGTATTTAAATATTTTATTGATCTTATAGATATTCTGAAGACGTCTCTATTAGCGCAAAATGCTCCAACAATATTCACTCGATATCTTCCCTATTTTGTGCGGTGTTCAGAATATCGTAGGAACATCATTGGAGATATGGTATAATATCTTGTGCTAATAGGGGTTAGATATTTGTTAGCTGTAGATTATAAAAACATTGACACTGATGTTCATTAAATGATTTGACATAACTGTCAAACTTATATATAAGGTGTATCAGTACTCTGAGTACGAACTTCAGGAAGTTAGAGAACACACATCTAGATAAACACAAACACCTTACAATGCAAACCCTGTATATTGCTGCTTCATGGTATGTTGTTATTTTGAAGTTTCTGTTCTTTATGTATTCTTTCCAATTCCATTTTTCAAATATTTTTTTTTAAACTTCTTCTCTGTATGAGAAAAAGACAAAAAAAAAACCACCAAGAAACATTACTTTTCTAATATAACTGAAACCAGAGACGCGAAAAGGCTCGTAAACTAAAAAGAACGCGTTTGTCTTAAAAGGCATATATTAATGAATATTTCAGAAGATTTAGATTGTTTCTATTAAAATATTTTCAAACTAATGATTAAAAAAACTTACCTCAGTTTAAAATTTTCGCAAACATGTTTAACAAACTTGTTCCTTTGAAGTTGTCTTTTTCCCATACAGAGAATAAACTTTAAGTGAAACACTAAAGATTGTTAAGCAGCGTTGAAACTTTTTGAAGTCCGGACTTTGGAGCGAGATCATGCTAAAAATCCAGTTTCGTTTCACCCTGCCTGTAAATAGAGATTAGAAAGATAGCGTAGATTAAAATTGTTTGACATTTGTGGATTGAAAGGTATTTGGTTCTTGTGTAATTCTGCAATTCAAAAATATTCGTATAAACTACATTATTTCGATATGTTCTGATAATTCATATTAAGGTATAAAATTGTATGGTATTTGTGATAATGTAATAGTTAAAATTTTGTATTGTACTGTATCGCGCCATTCTTATTTTATTTCCTGGTGTCTCTATATATGTCAAACTTTATTTTATATAACTTCTAGCTTTAATTCGAACGAAAGGGATTGAAATTCATGCTTTATTCATTGTAATTTATTGTATGATTCAATATTTTCACTTTCTTGTCGGAAAACAGGAAATAAAAGCATTTGCATTATTACAATCCCGTACAGCTTGGTCGGAAACACGCCGGAAAACACCGCAGAATCAGATACAACATTGTTATAAATAAAGTTCACATATATAGAATGTGCCATAAATCCGGTTCTAAGGCTCAAAATGAAACAAACTTTTACTGGTTTGTAGTACAAGTGATGTTCTCTATGAAATAGAAAAAAATAGAAGAGAAAAGAAAAGAAGTACAACGAATTTTTAAAATTTCTACAATTGATGGCGCTGCGCTAATATCTAGGCGATTTCTGAAGTTTTTTGTCTTATAATTTAAGTAAAACTAAATAGTACATTAGAGCTTTTTCTTCTTAAGTTTAACGAAAAACCTACCAAAATTCAGTTCTAAACGCAGAGTTTTTCTTAATTCAAAATACCGTTTCTAAGCAAGAATGCGCGTCTCCTTATAAAGTTTTAACTGTGAAATTGATTAATATAATATTTTCGTTAATATAATATAAATGTTATATGAATATCATCAGGTATTTAAAAAAGTTATTTTTAAGACTTGAATTGCCGCATTTTTCACTAAAATAATATGAGAATTCAATTTTTAGAATGGCTTTGCATGGAAGTATACCAAATCATCTTAATAACTATCTTTCAAGCGTAATGGGTAAATGTAATGATTTATATTTTTGTCATTTATGAAAAATTATTTTTGGTAAGTTTTTCCTAAATTTTTTTTACCTTGTAGCTGTAGACAGAACTTTAGAGATTGTGACTGAAGCAGCTTAATCGATTCGAAAATTTCAAATCACTTTCTAGATTGCTCCGAGATTTTTCCCGTATATTGTGTGTTCTTGTCAACTACTAAATCAGAAATAAACGTTGAAACCACTTTAAAATACTACTGAAGCCATCCAGTATTCATATCTTAAAAATTTATAATATATTTTAGATTCCATACTCAGCCTCTTAGGTGAGATATATACATTTTCGAAACAATGTTCGAATTTATTGTCGACTGGATCTTTATTAATTCATATTTCGGACAAAACAAGTCAGTGAAGTCTTCCAAACATACCTTTTTCAACTCGGACATTTATTTTTCTGCCACTTGAAGAAAAAGTAAAAATTCTCCTCTGACATGGTAGATTTTAAAAATAAATTCCGATGGTTTCTAGGACTGACTTCAAAAAATTATGAAAATAGATGACATTAACGCCACTGTATACCCCCGAGCTCGGAACCAAGGGGTTCACTGTCAGTTAAACGGGTATACGTGGAAGGAAGTGCATACCGTGCTCCCGTAGGGAGACGATTGTCCTCACATCTGTCCTTGCTTCCGATAAGTCGTGTGACCAGTGTGCGATGTGGCCAAAGGCAACAGAGCAACGAGGTTTTCTTGGATGAGCGTAGTTGAACACAAACTGGCCAAGTGGGGAAGTAAATCAGAAATAGCCACCACAGCCCTCATAGAAGCATAGAAAAAATACCACCCAATCCTACTCCTCTCTCAAGAACCTTATATCTTTTATGGGAAAATTACAGGTATCCCAAGATCTTGGAAATAATGGCTGTCGAATAATAAAATTCAGGGATTATTTCTATGCCTTGTTGCAATAAACCCATATTTCTCCAAGCAATAGAACACACTTCAGCTATTAAAATACAAAAAGACCAAGGGCCACTCACTGTGATATCAGCCCACTCGTCTCTTTACAATAACATCCACGACACCTTTCAGGAGCTAGACGCCAATCTAAGAAACATCGGTGATGAGAAAGCCCTCAAAGGAGCTGATCTAAACGCTCATAGAAGAGTTTGGGGATACAGAAATGAAGACCAGAGGGGGATGCAAGTTGAAGACTTTCTCCTTGGTCACCCTTCGCGAGCTAGACGCCATTCTAACAAACATGAGGTGATGAGAAAGCCCTCATAGTAACTGACATAAGCGCCCATAGCAGAAATTGGGCATTCAGAAATGAAGATCAGAGATTGATGCAAGTAAAAGACTTTCTCATGGGTCCTCAACTTCTTCTCCTCAACGAAAAGAACTCTCCCCCAACTTTCGAGCAACGTGGAACCAAGGGATGGCCTGATCTCTCAATCACCAAGGGTCCTCAACTAACCACCACCTGCAACAGGAAAGTCCTCTATGATTTCTCACACAGCGATCACAAATATATAAAAACCGACATCATGATAAATCAAACAAAAAACAACTATCTTAGGTTCAAAAGTGCCAATGGGGTCACAATAAAATGATACAAAAACTGAGAACAATAGTCCCTCATCTTCAACAATCCATCGCAAAATTCACCACTTCAGATCATCTCGACAACATCGCAGAAAAATTACAGCTCGAAATATTCAAAGCTTGTAAAGCAACCTATAAAATCAAGAAAGTCAAAACCGGCATCAGCATCAGATGGTGGAATCAAAGCCTAGGAAACAGGAAAAAAGAGATCCAGGCCCTCAACACAAGACTCCACAAAACCGAAGGGGAATAGAAACAGCGTTTTGAAATAGCCTTTTCTGAGAAAAAGGCACAGCTCAAAAAAGCTAAAAGATAATCGTTCCGGAACATGTGGACTAGAGAAACAGACCCCTTCGGGCTGCCATACAAAGCCATCGTCAAGATTAGACATCCTCCAGCAGATAACTTCAAACTTCTCGGGAACCCAGCTGAAGTAGATTCCAGTCCTTTTACACTGTCCATCCTAAAATAAATTTACCCTCCACTCCAAGACACAAAATCTTCTCCTCCTTGTCACATCATATGTCCCAGAAACTGGTTGTTTACAAGAATTAAATCAAAAGAATCCTCATAAAATCATCATTAAATAAGCTCCAGGATAGTCTTAGTCATATTAAAAGAAATCAACAATAGAATTTCCAACCTTCTTTACTCCTAATTCAACAAGTGACTCCAGTTTAACTGTTCCCCTGCTCCCTTAAAAAAATGAACATTTGTTCTTTTTAAACAATGGAAAAGATACATCCAACATTAAATCCTACAGGCCGGTCACAC